>CM032492.1:7094189-7132372 GCA_019059595.1 Marasmia exigua
TGGGGATAAATGGGCTGATGATGATGATGATAGTTCAGCGGTTTTCGTTAGATGGGGCTTGTAAAAAAGCAAGATGAAGCATTAAAAAGCAATCAAGAAGATTTTAATCTTACGACAGTGCGTTTCACGCGCCACTTTTTACCGCGCGTAGTTAATGTGACGGGACAGGGCACACTAGCGACGCCAAACGATTTGTGACGTACACTATGTTTTACTCTACTAATTGTTTATGCTTTCTTATGTCCACCTGTTATTATGAAAAAACTATCGAAGAACTCAAATAAACGTCTTTACTAAAAATTGTAAATATTATGTTTTCCTTCCGATTCTGTGACAGGTCACGAACTTGCAATCTTCGGATGATGTGAAGAATCGGAAACAATTAAACAATTCGTAGAGAAAAATATAAAGTAGGTACCGACGTCACACGATTTTCATTTTTAGCTACTAAACTGGATCTAATTTTAAACAATTTCGGGGTTACCTCGGCAAACACTTATACTATTTAATCAATAACCTTGCACAAATGTTGGGTTCGTTTTTGTACGCGAAAAATTGATTCACGGCAAAAGCGGCCACTTTTGGCGGTAATCCAAAATTCGAATGCAAACGCAGACCAAACAGTTAACTATAGGGTACCCTGTCGAACAGTGAACCACCTTTTTTTCAGAGACCTATATCTTGGAAGATTTAACGTTTTGAGACCCATTTTTTTTACTGTGGGTAGCAAAATAATTGTAGTTTATTATGATAAAACCCCAGTCCCGTAAATTGAAACATAAAGTAAACAGATTTTTAAAAAAAAAAACTGGGAAATGGTTCACTGTGTACTATCTATGTTGCACACTGAACCAGGCCCTATTGCACAGTGAACCAAGAGGTTATTAAATGAAAAATCAAGGATTGAAAAGAAAATAATATAATGGTTTATGTTTTTTCTATTATTGTTTATTCGCGTGCCATCTGAAAATTGCGGCTGTTGCTCAATAACCGTCTGTAAGTTGTCAAAAACACTTTGATACTTTCGGGATTGAACGCTGTTGCTCTTGCAAGGCTGAAAGGTTCAGGTTTTTTTACTGTGATCTCTGGATGTCGTTGTTTGAAAGACCGAAATTATTCCAATCCTGCAAGACCATCTCTTTTCCATGCAGGTGGGATTTTTAAGTTGTTTTCAATAGCCAGTGCATAAGGTATGTTACCTGCAGTCCTTTACAGTTAAGCCGTAAAACAATAATGCACATTCTTTATAAAAGTCTAACAAACTCTTTTCCTGTTCCTCAGAAAATATTCTATTTATGTCATATCTGGGGACGAGCTTCATGTTTTCACCATGCTTTTTCCATATATTAGCACACCGCCGGAATGTAGGGTATGCAATATTATGATGTTTGCTGCTTGCCGTATTGCAACAGCTGTCAGTGCCATTTTCATGTTAGCTTTAGTGTAATAACCCATTTTTCGATTATGTTTTTTACGCCGTGGCATCCTACGAAAAAAATAACTGCTTGAAATATTATAATACACACATAAGTACACAGTGAACCATGGTTCAGTGTGTACCTGTTTCGATTGGTTCACTGAGAAACAAGGAACTTACAAGATTTTAAATAACAAAATAGAGTTGGAAATGGAGACTATATTTCATTATTATTTCTTAAACATATAACAAACATATGCAGAAAAACAGTAACGTAGTTTAATTGCAGATATTTATTACGATAAAAAGTATAGAAATCAAATACTTACGTTAAAAAATCTAGGTTTTTATATCCAAAAACACATAAACGTTCCTCACTCGCCCACCTTCTGCGCCCGCGCTTGGCAAATTGGGTAAGGTAAGAGGGGTTGACACGCGGCTTAAAATTGACAAGACCGCGAAGTGAGGCAACGTCGCATTATTTAAAAATGGCGGTCGGTTCACTGTTCCTAACTGGTTCACTGTTCGACAGGGTACCCTAAGTATTAAATAAATAATAGGTATAGGTGTTTGCCGAGAGAAATTGTTATAAATATATCATTTTTAACAATTTCAGGGTTACAACCTCTCGGCGGTTGTGTAGCTAAAAATTAAAATCTATTGGCGTCGCTAGTGTGCCCTACCCGTCACCTTAAACTGAGGAATCAGCTACCAACGATGGTGTTTCCGGACAGATATGACCTGCTAATCTTCAAGAAAAGAGCTTGTTCCTCCCTTAAGGCGACGGGTGGCGCCAATAAATTTAAATTGATAGCAACTAAACCGGATATATTTTTAACTATTTCGAAGTTCTAGCTCTCGGAAAGAATATATATACCTACTTTTTATTTATGTAATACTTATAATTAACTTTTTGATCTGTTTTGCACTCGAAATTTGGATTAACGCCATATGTGGCCGTTTTTGGCGGTAATTCATATTTTGAGTAGGAAGCAGACCAAAAAGTGAATTATAAGTATTGAATAAATAGTATAAGTTCTTTTCGAGATGCTCGAACTTCGAAATTGTTAAAAATATATCCGGTTTAGATGCTAACAATTTAAACCAAATGGCATCGCTAGTGTGCCCTACCCGTTACCTTAAGAGCCGGCAACGCATCTGTGATGCCTCATGTTTTTCAGATGTCCATGGTCGGCGGTAAACACCATCTGGTGAGCCATATGCTTGTGAAACCGCGAATGATCCGGACCAGTGGATAAGTCTTATATCAGAGGCCGAGACACATTCCCTCTTATTCCAAAACGTGGTTTAAAATAAGTAGTGTGATTAATACTGGGAATAACTGAAGAACTAGAATAAACATTATTACAAAACTAAGTTAAACGTTATTTAGTATACATATCAACTATAATACTGAAGTTAAACCACCCAGACCCCTAGTTTAAAATGAGTACTAAAATAATAACCTCAAAATATCGATTAAGTAACCATGACAACTTATCCCTGTGAAACGCGAAACTCGTATACGCTAAAGTTATTTGTGAAAAAGTAGTTAATTTATTTTTGGGATTCAATCCCAAAAATATAAACAATTCCTATGCATATTAATTGGAAAACTTACTTAGGTCTACATTTTAATTTAATGTTGCTTAAAACAATTCTTTAGAATTTTTAACCTCAGATAACGAAGTAAGCTTATGTAAAATGAAATGTCACTGAACGAATGATCTAATGATTCGATCAATTTTGACATTATCCTGCGGTACTCATTTGTCTATGGTTAGTCGAGGATTTGTAATAAAAATTTAAGAACTAACATTCCGTAATAATCATGAACTTGCTAGTTTAGGATTAAAAGCGGTATCAGAGCAGATTTTTGTAATAAGAGGGATTGGGTCGCTGAGCCATCGGAGTAAAAAAGTATTAGACGGCTTCATTTCAAGTTACTCCCCCGTTGTTCAAAAATAGCACTTGTGTCTCGGATATAAGGACTTTCCAAAGTCCTATTAGGGTCACTCAATCTGACGTCGTGTGTACATACCTATTTTATAAGTTCAAGAGTAAGGTCCGATTCAACCAATCTTATTCCAATACTAAATCTATGGTATAGCGCTGTCATTCTATACAAATCTGACGTTATACCGTTTGGATCAGTGGTAGTGAATGCTGCCTCTGGTGCAAGGGATGCGAGTTCGAGCCTTGCACAGTACAAACATTTATGTGCATGAACATGTCTATTTTTATTGGTCTGGGTGCTTTCTATGTATTATAAGTATATTAACAAAAGAAAAGTATTAAATATATTTGTAATCCCACTGTTGATTCTGATATCCGTAACACAGGTGCTTGAGCTACCTATCTCGGAGTCAGCTCAATGTATGTGATGTTGTGAAATATTTATTTTATTTATTTATTTGGCATTAGGCATCGAAATGTATGGAACAGCTGATATATTTTCGATTAGAAGTTGTATAAATAAAAAAAACCTTTTGTACAGCAATTTTATTAATAATTAATGATATGAGCGATTAGAAGTATCCGTATATCAGCCGTGTGGTCCCCGGCTAGGCCACCCTCACTCTTACCGAGGTGTCGTAAAAGGCGACTAAGGTAAAGCTGCTGGCATGATCATCAGCACCCAGAGAAGGAAAACTCTGCATTTATATCAAAACCCTCGCCAACCCGTCTGCCAAGCGTGGTGAGTATG
Source organism: Marasmia exigua (assembly GCA_019059595.1). Classification (NCBI taxonomy): domain Eukaryota; kingdom Metazoa; phylum Arthropoda; class Insecta; order Lepidoptera; family Crambidae; genus Marasmia; species Marasmia exigua. The sequence continues at coordinate 7,098,314 of CM032492.1, forward strand.
GCAATTACCCCTCATGTGATTGAGGGAGGCCCGTGCCCCAACAGTGGGGACTTAAATGGGCTGATGATGATGATGATGATGAGCGATTACAAACATGTATTTTGATATTGTGTACAGACAGCCACACATCACTTTACTACAATCTGTCTAAATTCTTCAATTGATATTAAACCAAACGTGTTAGACATTTAAATGCATTATTTACTAATGGTAAATTGATAGTGGTTAGTGGGTCGCACTTTAAATCGACGGCTGCGCAAGAGGTCCCGGGTTCGAACCGGTCGGGCCAAATTTTGTAACTTTTCGGTAAGAAATTCTTAGTGGCAGCCCGTAGTCTGGAAGTTGGCGGTCTTGTACCTCCGTGCCCCGGAAAGCACGTTAAGTTGTAGGTCCTGTGCCTGATCCCTCTCCGGTCGTGTCACAGTAGTGTCCTATCGGAATATGAGGGTAAGGAAATATAGTGCACTTGTGTTTACGCACACAGTTGAGCACTATAATATATTCTGCGTACGCGGCTTGTCGTTGAGATTGGCCGCCGTAGCCGTAAGCAGTTGGAGGATATTATTATTAAATTGATAAGGACTAAAAATTTAACATAAATGTACAAACAGCTACTAAAATTTATTTAATGTATATGAATGTAATCTTTAATGCTATTTTACCTATTTCAATCAATGTAATCGAACCTTTTTTACAAGTGCCTTGAAAAGGTAATTTGTAAAAAAAGGCAGATGACAGAGCCATGTTCTGTCATCTGCCTTTTTTTACTATGCTTATTGTATTATGTACAGTGCTGTTATAAATTTTATGTGAATAAATGAATATGAAAACAATTTAACAAATTAGAAGGAAATATTCTAACTAATGGATGCTTAGACTAATCTTTATCTGAGAATAAAAGTATGGTATAATGCTCTCATATGACACGAGATACGACTCATAGCTTTATACCATAGATTTATTCTCAGATAAAGAATGGTCGAATGGTGTCTTACGCCCGATTTGACCAATCTTTACCCGTAGATAAATCTATGTTATAACGTCAGATTTGTAAGGTAAGACAGCGCTATACCATAGATTTAGTCTCGGATTAAGAGTGGTCGAATCGGGCCTTAGTGTGTTAACATTTATTCACAAATAGGTACATACTTCTTATTTATATTGCACACTTACATATAACCAAGCTTTGTAATATTACCTAGATAGGACATTGTGAATATAGCCAGAAGCTCGTACTTAATTGTACTTGTACTTTAAAGATCAACGCTGAGGTAAAGTCCGCGCCACGAAAGAAGAAGCGGCAAAACAGAATTAAATTTCGAAATTCTTTCCCTCTTATTACCAAAAACTAGGTACTTTGATACCGGCTGCAATCCTAAACTAACAAGTTCATGATTATTACAGAATAACGTTAGTTCTTAATTTTTGTTGTAGGGTTTCGGTCTGATATGTGGCACAGTGGCGATCACAATAGATCAAACTGGTCGCAGTGATACTGGTCTGAATAGAACCTGCATAGCCACCCACTTAAAATGAAAATAAAATGTATAGTTAAATTAATTTATATAATACATGCATAATATTGCCCCTGTAAGAAGCTGCAGTAGGTCGCTAGTGCTTTTATAAGAACTAGTTGCACTCAGATATTACCGTTTCGGACCGCGTAATGAATATGCCGAAAAGTGCCATCTACTTGACAATATTATTATAGAGGATACGAAACGATGTCTCTAGACAGAAATGTATAATTTAGACAATCTTATCATCGGAGGCCAAGACCCAATATAGGTCGCTGCCCCAACCTAGTTAGTTACTTGGATAGTGATTCAGCGGGAGGCAGGGAGCGGCTTTATTGTTTGGAATATGTATTATCATATAGTAAAACGTATATCTTATTATAAACTATGTAAACAGCTTGTCTTGCCACTGGCTATATTTGTAATGTAGTATCTTAAAGATGGAATGTTATAATTAATATGGATCTAATTTAATATAAAATATTAATTTATAATAATAACAACATGGGTTTAAATAGTAAAAGGTTACCTGATACGACATTATTAATTAACTAATTGTATATAATATTAGTTATTTAAACTATTATTTATAGTACTGTAATTACAAAATCTAAGTTGAAATACTGTAGGTTCAGTTTTCCCTCAATTTACCATACCAAGGATATAAATATTATCAAATTGATTATTAATTTAACGATTACATAATCATATACATCATTCATCTACAATTTACCAGGATTCACACAATCGTTCTATCAATCAATCAGTCTGTATCCATTTCAATAACCTTCGGGAACATAGATCTTAATTCAAAACTATTCTTTTGCCACTGAAATATTACACATACATACATACTTTATATTAACACTATTAATTTTAGAGATATTTTATAAAGTGATACAGTAACATTTTCGAGAAATAATATCCTACTTCCTTTCAGAGCTAGAACTGACATCCCTTTACTTAACTTTAGCAGTAATTTAACACAAATTTTAGTGTTCTTCGATAGTGACACACATTATAAAAAGGTCGTCTAAATACACAATATATTTCAATAGCGTCCTCACATCACTCACTTCACTTCCTTTTAGGGGCAGAGCTGCTTGGCTTGTCAAGGTCGTAACTCAGGAGACAACCCCTAGCCAGGACGTTTAGCTAGATGGTGGTTCGGTCCAGGTGAAACCTCTTAGCAGTCATTTAACATAAAAATGTTCTTCTATACATAGTTGACAACATAACACTGTCATCTAAATACACTATTATCTTCTCACATCACTTCTTTTGGGGGCAAGCAGCTTTGCTCTCGGCTTCTCGAGAGACAGAAGGCATCACCGAGCCAGGAACTCCTCCTAGGTGGTTGCTCGATCCAGCTGGTGACGGTGAGTAAGATGCTTTTATCACTTCACCAGCAGTGATAAAACAGTAATTTTAATGTTCTTTCATATTAAACCACATTATAATAATGTCATCTAAATACAATTTACTTTACTTCCTTTTAGGGCCAGAGCTGCTTGGCTTGTCAAGAGCCGGGAGGCGTCCCCTAGCCAGGAACTCCTCCAGGGCGTTTAGCTAGGTGGTCGCTCGGTCTAGCTGAGCCAGCTGGTGGGCTAGGCGCTCGGACCGAGCGCGACGCGCTTGCCCTAATGCTCGGGTTTCAGCAAATTTAGTTATGAAGTTTTCTACTGGGAGTTTTCCTGAAACAATAAAAATTGTTATCATCAACATGTTTTAACCATAGGAGAGCTACGCTTCGACATCAATGGGCCGGATCGATACAGTCTCACAGAAAACGAACGAAGAAGCCGCGCCTGCGCCGTGTTCCGGTGAATGAGTGAGGCTACCTGCGTCCCAATCCGTGACTAAGGGGGAAAAACAGCAGCTCACTGGTCTTTCGGGTGTCCATGAGCGGGCAGCAATAGGGGCTATCGCGTGTGAAAAATCCGCTAGATGGCGTATTGTTGGACTACATAAACATCAACTACATTGGTTGTTTAGTTTCTCAAATTGATATTTTAACAGATCACGTTTAAAAATAACCAATCACATTGTATAGGACCTCAGTCCTATAGTACGCCATATAGCGGATTTTTCACACGCGATCCCATTGCTTAACATCAAGTGATCCGTCTGTTCATCTTCCACCTATCAATAAAAAAACGACATTACAGCGCCCTGATTTCCTGGTTTATAATACTTTGTTATTAAAAAAAATATGACGCTTTTAACAGCTGTGAATAAGTCAATAAGGTCAGAAGTCAATAACAGATAAAGTCGTTGCTGATAAACGCACACGCGTATGCTGACGTCACAAGTACAAGCACGTCAAAAATATTCTTCTTATCATGGGCTCTTAACCCCTGGTGTCAGTTTAAAATAGCCCTAGGGAGTGAACTGACGTAGGTTATGCAACATCATTAAAGGGGCCTTAAACGATCAGTTCTGTGTCGTCCCTCCAATGTTTAAGGTGACGGGTAGGGCACACTTGCGACGCCAATCGATTTTAATGTTTAGCCACTAAACCGAATCGATTTAAAACAATTTCGGGATTCCAATCTCTCGGCAAACATTTATACTGTTTATTTGATAACCATGCACAAATTTTGGGTCTGTTTTTGTATACGAAAAATAGATTCATGCCAAAAGTGGCCGCTTTAATCCAAAATTCGAGTGCAAAAGCAGATCAAACAGTTCAATAAGTATTAAATAAATAGTATAGGTGTTTGCCAAGAGATTGTAACCCCGAAATTGTTTAAAATAGATCCGGTTTAATAGCTAAAAATTAAAATCGATTGGCGTTGATAGTGTACCCTACTCGTGACCTTAAATTAGGGGTCAATTTGTCGCCGAGGCGGCTACCCATCGAGATAAAATCTTCGGAACGGTGAGGTCAATCCGCGAAGCCTGTGAGGTTCCCAGGAAACCTGTGCGCTTCTGGGCGGAGTTGGGTTGGCTTCTATAGCCAGCCGACCCAAAAAGGGGTCCACCTTACATTACATTACACTGCCACAGCCAATAGACACCCGCAATACCAGTGGAGACACAAGTGCGCTACCAACCTTTCAATCCTTCCCCAATTTGGCCTTTGGTATCCTCAAACACTCGGCAAAACAGCACAGTGCTGCTTCACGCCGGTGTTATGTGAGGTCGTAGTGTCACTCTGAGCTGGCCCATTCATGCCGAAGCGTAGCTCTCCTGCGGTCAAGATTTGATTTGATTCTTACCTAACAAGAACATTTCAGCGATGACTTCAGCATCCTCATCGGCTTTCAAGGCCGATTCTTTCAGGCAGTCCCTGATGCGATGGGGGTCGTACATTTCAGCTAATTTCTGGTGTTTCTTGTGTAAACCTTCATAGTTCATCTGTAACAATAGTGAAATTAATTAATTAGAATGTTTCAACCAATTTAGCTGGCTGATAGAAGTGTTTGATAGAATTTGAAAAATAATAAACTCTGGACAAGCATGTGTTCGATGAACACTGGTTTTTTTTTCTTATTGCTTAATATAGGCAGACGAGCGTGCGGCCCATCTGATGGTAAACGGTAACCGCCGCTCATAGACATCAACAATGCCGGAGTTCAGTCATGCCGCTGCCTACCGTGAAAGAAAACTCTTTTCAAACCTCGTTTAAAGAGGACATGCCATAGCGATCAGGTAACACCGCATTGCGTTTCTTCATAGTCACGCTGTAATGCTTTCTAATGTACATTAGTAAGTACTGTGATTTATCTGTTGTCTGACATTTGTATGGATTTATTAAATAAAATACACACACAAGCATACACTCACACACACACACACACACACACACATACTCATGCACATAATATCTACATCTACACTAATATTATAAAGAGGAAATATTTGTATTTTTGTATGTTTGTAATGAATAAACTCAAAAACTACTGGACCGATTGCAATAATTTTTACACCATTAGAAAGCTGCATTATTCACAAGTAACATAGGCTATATTTTATCCCGGTACGGGAAGTAGTTCCCTCGGGACGCGGGTGAAACCGCGTGAAACAGCTAGTATATTATATTACTAGTAGAATTTGCATACTTAAATGTGTTCTACTTAGTACTGAGTACTATACAGGTACTTTATTTATTGTGAAATTAAAGGAAACCTGTTATTAGCTTTATTCTTTGTTACTTGGATACATTGTTTATACAACCTGTAATGCTGCTGGTTTTCTTATTAAAATAAAAAAAAAATATATTGTGACCACCGCTGTGTTACATATTTGAGAAAGTGTATTAATTGTTCTATCTTGGAACATGGTCCAAGGATATCCCAGGCTCCAGGACACAACTGGGAAAGACACTAGGTTGCTGGATCATGACAAACCTTCATCTGCACAATAGTAGAGATGCGGTCAATCACATCTGTCTTCAGCTCGTCCAGCACCTGTTGCTTGGCGAGGTTGTCCTGCGCTATCTCCTCGATGCTGTTCATCAGCTCCTCCGTTTCCAGGTCCAGTTTCACCAACTGAGGGTTGTTCTCTAGGAGCTTGTCCTGGAAGCAGAGATTTAAATAAATAAATATTTCACAACATCACATACATTGATCTGACGTAGCTCAAGCACGTGTGGTACGGATATCAGACCCAACAGCGGAATTACAAATTAATACTTTTTTTTTATAATACATAGAAAACACCCAGATCAATACATATTCGTGCATACAAATGATTGTGAGGTGATCTAGCCCGCAACCCTTGCACCAGAGCAACGTTCACTACCACTGATCCAAACGGGTCATCAGATTTTTCAATCTGATGCAGTTAAGAACATATAAAAAATTTAATATCTAGTATTTACCTAAAATCTTAAGATATACATAAAGAGAAAAGTCTTCAACTCCTGCATCCTACTATGTCTGACCTACGGGTGTGAAACATGGGCACTTACCAAATCTCAGAGAGAGAAAAGCTTGGCAAATGTCAGCGTCGAATGGAAAGGAGCATGTTGGGTATCAAGCTAAGGGACAGAGTCAGATGCCAAAACAAGAATAACTGAAATATTCCACAAGATTGACACCCAAAAATGGAGATGGACCGGACATTTGCTGAAAAGTAAGCTGGAAAAATGGAGTGGTATAGAGACAACCTGGTACCCAAGCCAAGGGACGGTAAGAGAAGCAGAGGCAGACCGATCAGGAGATGAGAGGATGACCTGAGGTATACTGCAGAACCAAGATGGACCAGAGTGGCATGGGACAGCGAGCAGACGGATCACCTGATGGTAAGCAATTCCGCCGCCCATGGACACCCGCAACACCAGTGGAGTCACAAGTGCGCTGCCAACCTTTTCCCCTCCCCCCCCCCCCCCCATTGGGCCTCCGGTAACCTCACTCACACGGCGAAACACAGCGCAGGCGCTGCTTCACGCCTTTTTAAGTGGAGTAAAAAAGTCTCTATTTGGTACCACAGAGGTCAAAAAAGAAAGAAAGGGAGTCCATACACCAGATGGGAAGACGAGATAATTCTAATAATATATATAAACTCTCCCTATAACTATAAAATACCTATGCCTCCAGATTCCCTACTTTTTAAGATATTTTAATATTATTATCTAATTTTTTGTGAATGAGCCATTCATATTTGGAATTGGAAATTGTCTACTTCTTGTAATAATACATGTCACTTTAGCCCCTCATAATAATAACTGGTTCCACTGAAAACCAGCGTTAGCGGCTCCTACTCTAGTCGCTAACACATGCTGAGTGGATACCATTCTGGGCACATATACTTGTACACCTGTATTGATTTGCCTACTGTAAAATTTTAAGTTGTGTTATTTAAATGTACTTGTAATTTTTAATTGTGTCCGAATAAATATTTTTTCTTCTTCTTCTAAAGCAGCAGGTGGAAAATGGACTAGGCTAGCCAGAGACAGAGTAAAGTGGAGGCAATTGGAGGAGGCCTTTACCAAAGGGCAAACAGAAAACAAAGAAGAGAGTATAAAATAAATCAAATTATCACAATAATAAACAAATAAATTAAATTAACAGTAGTAATAACAATACCAAATTAATATACTACAATACTAATGAAAATGTACAAAAAAAAAATTTTTTTTTTTTTTTTTTGTGTATGGAAATTGAATTGAATTTACCTAAATTCTGTTAAAATGTCACTACGTAGTTACTCCATAGGATCTTAGGACTTTTTAAAATGGTCAAATATTTTTTTTATTAAGTAAATAAAAATTATGGGTGGAGGTAACCGATAATGTAAGGTAACCGAGGTAAGAAAGATAATGTCACAGCAGAAAAATACTAATTTTAGGTCTAACTAAATCCACGCTGTGGCAGGCCTCCTACAAGGTGGACCGACGATCTGGTGAAGATCGCGGGAATCCATTGGATGCGGGAGGCACAGGACCAATCTGTGTGGAGAACATTGGGGGAGGCCTATGTTGAGCAGTGGACGTCTATTGGCTGAAATGACGATGATGATGAAATCCACTCACATTTGCCCACTGAATTCGGTGATCAAAATGAGGGAGGGCCACTAGTAAAAAGTATCAGATTATAAACTATCCCACTACAGGGCAAAGGCCTCCATCATAGAATCCAAGTAATCGGTACTATGATAGGATTAGGCTTAATCACCACACTTGTACAACCACTAGAAGGTATACAATAATATTATAATACTAGGTTAAAAAACAATCAATACACTAGAAATGTATGATTAAATTTCAGAGGTTCTTTTTAATTCTAGCTATCTCAGTTTGATTATAAACAGAATGGATGTGACTCACTTTCAGATGCAAAACAAAAATATTCTTATATTACAAACCTGCAAGTCAGTATTCTCCAAGATCTCTCTCAGTTCTTCAACAGACAACTCATTTAGTTCCTGCAACATGGTTAACGACACAACCTGTGACTGCGGACTCTCATCGCTTGACTTATCGTCACTGTTCGACAAGTTTGGTAAGTTCAGCTGCAATTCCCTGATGATTGCTTGAACTATACGCCCTAAATCTGAATGTAACGTGTAGTTCACTAGACCAGGAGCTCCAATAATCTGATTCGAGTTCTCTGCGACAAATGGATGAGATATGATTGGGTTTATGAATATTGAAGGCTTTTCATTAGGAAACTCAGGCCCTAGAACCACGTTTAAACTCATATTCTTCCCATCTGCTGTGAATTCGACTTTGTATTCAGAATTTTCGGTCACTTCAACTACATTGTCGTTAAAGATTTTTAACGTGTCTATTTGTCGTTTTCTGACGTCCTGCTCGTTGTAGTATGTGCGTGGTAACATCTTTTTGCCGTTGTAATACTGAAATCAACTAACGGATTGTAAAAAAACGAAGAAAAATACACAAAAAATGTAGACGAGCTGTGAACAACCTAAATTCATTACTTTATGGACCATTTAGTGGCTATGGAACGTCTTAATAATAGTGAAAAAGGATTATTTAATAATTTTATATTACCTTCTTTATTTAACGTTTTAAACTAGAATATCGATAAAATGATGATTTTCAAGATTTCCAAATATACGAAATTAAATCAATACAAATGTATCAGTGTGGTCGCATTGTGCATCATGGCTTATCTTTTGAAATTGTCATTTTTGACATCATCTCTGATTGGCCTATATGGAATCTGCGTACAAATTATCCAATCATAAAATAGTTTTAATGGCGACACGATACCTCAATGTGTAATTGAGAACAGTCTACTTTGCTTTGGTTGACATTATGTTTCATTTTCTAATTAAGCACGCATAGGAACTTACGATTATTAATAGGTATTTTGAGGAACAAGAAAATAAAAGTAGGTTGTCAGAGATTTTTAAGTGACCAAAACATTGTGCGACTTTAATGCAAATTAATAAATACATTACATAATAAAATTACTTTTCAATGCATGAAACAGGAAAATAAAGTAGCAGCAACGACATCTATAATTAGACGTGGTAACATTCGGTGTTGTTAGGATTTGTGATAGTCTATAAAATGGTTTATAGATGGCGCTATTATTGTTACCTTGACGCACATCGAATTCTACTCTGAATATATTTTTCGTAAGTTTCAATTGGCGAGGCAAAGATTATGCGCGCTCCCCTAGCGGCGATAATTGGAAGCTCTCTAAGAACGACACTTTGCTATATTTTGAAGTAATGTTGGGTTAAAAGTTTTAATTTACTCATGATCACGATTAAATAATATAAACCGGCTAGTAATGAAGCAGAAAAACGAAGTATTGTTGTGTTCCTCAATGTAATACGTACGTAGCTTCGGGAATAAGTTCCCAAAAGACAAAATTTTGAAGTTAAACATTTAAATGGAAGACTGTTTTAAGATTAATCAAGCCAATTCCACTATAAATGAGTTTGTTCTCATCATTTTCAGGCTCCAAACTATTTTCCAAACAGTAAATAAAATTGTTATACATTAAAAAATTATTAAACTCAGCTTTCGTTTTTTTTATTGAAAATCATGTCATAATCAAATATAATTCCATACTCGTTAACTAGCATGAAATAATTCAAAATAAACATTAAATAGATAATAAAAACAACAAAATATGATTTTCATCAAATGAAACTGTTCTGATCACTAAATATTTTCCTGTTTCACTATGTAATATCACCATTCCACTTTTTAATATTTCCTTATCAAAACGTAATGGTCTGGTGTATTCTGCCAACGCTTTAATTTTATCTATTATTGATGTTTCTTTTTGTGACCGAACCACATTATTTTATGCCAAAAATAAAGAGAATACTAACCACTATCCCGTAAACTAATATGTAAAACTTTAAATTTGTCGTTCTTAGACAGCTTCCGAAAATTGACACCAGATGTGCTAGTGAGAATCTTTGCCTCGCCAATACAGAGTGGCCCATATTTCATTTCATTTCATTTCACAATACAGTGGTACAATTTTTTTTCTGAGTGTTTTTTCATACATAATATATATTTTACTCGAAAACTAACAATAGCTGAATGATGGGTCTAAGACGCAGTAGCTATGGTGACTAAGAGACGGAAAGGTTCAATTTTCGTGATTTGATTCTCGTTCTCAATTTCGGGACTGGCCCGAGGGCGCATTTGGTACACTTATGCACACTCTGAATAAAAAAAATGTGTTGGCTCAGTGCCAGAGTGTAAAATGGTATCTATATGTATGACTTGTTTTGGAGGGGACTACAGACCACGGACCTTGCTTGTTTGAGGGGGACCACGTCGCTGTGTTGTTCCCCTTTTTAGGGTTCCGTAGCTAAATGGCAAAAAACGGAACCCTTAAAGATTCATCTTATCTATACGTCCGTCTGCATGTTACAGCCATTTTATTCCGAAACTGTAAAAACTTTAGATATCTACTATTAAAACTTGGTAAATAGATGTATTTTATTAACCGCATTACGATTTTTACACAAGATTAGGAAAAAAAAGTAATGTGTTTGAGGGTTGCCATACTTAGAATTGTACCTCAATTTTTTTTATCAAACTTACACGTGTGTGGTATCTATGGATAGGTCTTTAAAAATGATTTTGAGGTTTTTAATAAAAAAAATTCTAAACTTAATACTTTGCACAAGAGACGCTCCCAAAGTTGTAATATGTGTGTGTGTGTCCCTCTAACTTCTATAATGCTTTTGTTTGGTTAGTTGGTTTTTTTGTTACATATAATGGAAAGGTTTCCCATTTCGGTGGGAAAGTGGGGTGATTAATATTATGATTACAGTTAATGCTACAAGTCAGGAAAAAATACACGATAGAAGGATATTAAATAAACATTGATTGCTCTTACCTAGTCATGTGCGTATTTTTACTATTATGTCGGCGTGAGGGAAAACATCGTGAAGAAACCTGTACGTTCGGATAGTTTCTGAAACGTGTAACCATGATTCAGTTGGTCTGGTTCCCCAGTTAAAGGGTTGTGAAGGTCAGACGGCAGTCGTGTGTCATTGTAATACCATGAGCCCAATTCTCGTGCTCGTGATATTTATTTTCATACGACTTATATCACCAAAACACAGTGTTTTTGTATGGTTTTCAGATGATATCCGCCATGTTTTTAAAATATCACACACATCACAGTTTTTTTGTATGGTTTTCAGGTTATATCCATGTTATAGCCATCAATTATAGCTATGTTTTCAAAATATCACGAGCTCGAGAATTGGGCTCCAGACTTCCCAAATCCTATTAGTACCTATCATGGTCTAAGCGTACCCTGGCAGCGCACTTGTGACTCCACTGGTGTTGCGGGTGTCAATGGGCGGTGGAATTGCTTACCAGGTGATCCGTCTGCTCGTCTGCCACCTCTCATATAAAAAAAACCCTGGGCTCCGATGCGAAATTTTTGGACGCAACCGGGAGTTCTACGCCGAGACGACCCGCTTGCCCTTTTGTCGCCTGTTGTAACATAAAAAAGCCCCATTCTTATTTGCATCCATTCAATTTTATGTGATTAAGGCCGAATGCCTGCCCATGCATAAAAAGTCAAGGTTATAACTTTTTCTGGTCGTTCGTCCATAGATGATACAACAGCGTTACAACACCACCTGATGGGGCGAATGACGATACCCCTCCATATTAGTGGGGATACGATCCCAGAGTGACCGACCTGCCCGCAGTGTGGTCAGTCATTCATAACGTGTAAAGTTTTTGCTCGGCAAAAACAGCGAAAGACGGCTGAATTATAAATCCGACCTCCTTTTCCGGGCGTCCCGCCAAAAGTCGCATCCTCTTTTCTGTCAAATTCGAATTTAAGGCCGCGGAGTTTCGAATTAAAAAAAAACCCTTTTAAATTTTAAAAAAGTTTTGCGAACTGCGTATCGTGACCTATTTGCTGTCATTTGGAATTCGTTTGCAAAATATTTTATTACAGTGTTAGTAAGTAATCTTGATACTTAAAGAGTTTATTGGTGAAATGATACTTTTGCTAAACAGTGTTTCCGTGTGATGTTGCGTGTTTGACTTAGCAATAAGGCACCTTTTACAATGCTGGGACTTCCTTCTTTCTTTTTATTACATGCAATATGCATCTATGTTGCAAATGTTTATTTATCATTTTAACTACTTTACATTTATTCGTTTTTGTAATTTCTTAAGTTCTCGCCAGTAATCTTCCTATTTACTTACTCGAAAAATAATCCAAAGAATTACTCTTCTAAAACATTATTTTGAAATAATACCAAGCTCTTAACTATTGTTAAAATGTAACTTGCATGATCAAATCTGGGTTAAATTCTAAGAAAGCACCTTACTCATATTGACCCAAAATGAGTCCTACCTACGTAATAAATAATCATTCATTAGTTGGAGACTTGTCAATGCCCCATTAATCATCTTTTTTGGAAACTAAATCTTTTCCATGTTTTTGCGATATACTTATTAATATCGTATGGTACGTACAAAGTATTATCACGGCACGAAAATTGGGCTCCAAATTATATTTGTCGATTGTTTTTTTTAAATTCAAACATTAACATTCAGATCATGAATGTTACACTATAAAACAACAAACTTAATTAACATTAAGTAAAATTATGATGAATAAATGAATAAAAATGTTCTCTTGCAGTCGTTTATTTATAATATATTAGATTTTCAAAACGTACTTATATTTTTGTTTCGTTCCTTTTTATGAAGACTAGGTCAATGATATTTACACCTGGAATGATATCTTTGATCGTAATACCTTTTTGTGTTATTAGCACACATATTAATATATAAAAATAATTGTAGCAAATAATATTATTATATAAAAAAAGATGAAATAATATTGTAATTAATATTATCACTTGCAATGTATAAAAAAACAGAATATTAATATCATTTGGCTCTAGTACACAAGAGAAATTCCCGCCTCAATGATATAGACAATTCCTTAACCTATTTAAAAAGAAACGCGCGCCAAAAAGTTTCGCACCAACCTCCTTGCTCAGGATAAAAAAATGGCGCCGAAAAGGACGATACAGATAACCTAAAATCTTTCTCTTTACATAACACGACCCGAAGCGATTTTTATGTAATACACTGTAATAAAGTTATGCAACATTTTGGCCTCATATTTTCGTTGTTGCGATAGTCGGCGGCACGCCATGGCTGGCGGTATTCGCGCGGTCTGATATTTGAGTGCTAAATTTTCGTGTGTGTTCCATTTTCGAAGTGACAGGACAGTGACACTTTTCTTTTTAAAACAGACAAAGGAATTCCTGGGGTAAGTTTGGATGGTTTTATGCAATAGTTTTAATTTATTCGATATTTCGTAAGGTTTTTTAGGGTATTACTACAAGTTTGTGAAAGTCGTGGCCGCGAAATGAGCCATTCCGTGTGTAGGTACTAGTCTGTGGACGAAATTGTCAGTTGCTCAATTTTGTTTGAGGTTAGATAACTCTTGTTGTAATTTGATCTCTGATACGTGTGACCTACTTTTTATTTAGAACATCATCAATTTCGGTGCAGACAAAAATTGACATAATGGCCCGGTTCTCCTCATTGATATGGTGACCATTCGTGAACTTTATAATGAGAATAAACTCACGTACTATCACCAGCATATTTAGCCATCCATTATGTCTTAAAGCATTCCTCATCGAAACTAGCGCTACCAAGTGATTTTAATTAAGTGTCGCGAATATGAGCGATTTAAACAAAAAATCATCTATGTCATCATCTATGTCAATCATCTATCTAGTAGATGTATAAAGGAAACTATTAAGAATTGTCTGAGACATAATTTGTGTAATTTTATTTATCTTCGTTTCAGTAACCAAAATTCTTATTACTTATTTATTTTACTTATACTAAATTATATATTTATTTTACTTAAAGTAAAAACTCAAAGATTGTTGACCCGTTTAGCTCAGGTGGTTTGAGCCGACGCACGCGCCGGTTTAAACCCGGTCGCGGGTTCGATTCGTGTACCAACACAAATGTATGTTGATGAAACAGATATTTGTGTGAGGGGTCTGTGTGTTTGTAGCACCTTCATTGTTCCAAGTTTCCATAGTAGATACAAGAGAAAACCTTAGTTGGAGATTTTGTTGCAGCAGACTGATGGCAAGCGATTGCTGCCGCCCATGGACACCCGTGACACCAGTGGAGTCACAAGTGCACCCCCTTTCCCCCGGATTGGGCCTCCGGTACCCGCACTCACACAACGAAACACAGCACAGTGCTACTTCACGCTGGTTTTCGTGAAGCCGTGGTATCGCTCCGGTCGAGCGGGCCCATTCATGCCGAAGCGTGGCTCTCCCACGGCGTCTGTGGCACCTTCATTGTTCCAAGTTTCCATAGTAGATACAAGAGAAAACCTTAGTTGAGGATACATTTCTTTTTATGTGATATGTGGCAGATGAGCAAACGGATCACCTGATGGTAAGCGATTGCCGCCGCCCATGGACACCCGCGACACCAGTGGAGTCATAAGTGCACTGCCAAACCTTTAAACCCCCCTTTTCCCTGGATTGGGCCTCCGGTACCCACACTCACGAAATAGTACAGCATAGTGCTGCTTCACGCCGCGCCAATTTTCTGTGTGTTGGGACACATGGAAAAATTATGTGACGTTGCCTGAATTAATTTATTTTAAATAAATAATAAACGGATAAGACCCTAACCCCCTTAATACAAATAGCGAACTAAGGATAGTCCTGGAACAAAATTCGTCCATTTTAACATTGCGTGTTGGAACGGGATGATATAATATTTAGTACGGTAATAACTTTAGTTTGCTATTTGTAATAAGATGGTATGACATTAAACCTGACCTAAATAACGAAACTAAGTAAGTGTTACAAACGCCAAAAGTTCAAAAATTATATAACATCATTATTTATCGAACGTGTCGCATCGTGCATAAACACATCATTTAGTTTGACACACTTTATAGAAGCCGCGCCACGATATCGCTTAAAAAAAAGAATCTAAAATTTGAGATACCTTGTGTCTATGTACATAAAGCTCACATTTGAATGTTGATGGGGACTCAATCGCGGTTTTCAAGGGACGTCTTTGGTGGTGCGGACTCTAGTTAAGGTGACGGGTAGGGCACACTAGCGACGCCAATTAATTTAAATTTTTAGCTATTCATCATTTCAGCCAATAGACGTCCACTGCTGGACATAGGCCTCCCCCAATGTTCTCCACACAGATCGGTCCTGCGCCTCCCGCATCCAATAGATTCCCGCGATCTTCACCAGATCGTCGGTCCAGCTTGTGGGGGGCGCCACGGCTGCGACTTCCTGTACGTGGCCTCCACTCGAGGACCTTTCCGCCCCAACGGCCGCCTGTTCTCCTCTCCTCTCCTATGTGCCCTGCTCATTGCCACTTGAGGCATGCAATCCTTTGGGCTATGTCTGTGACCTTAGCTTTAGTTTTAGCTAATAAACCAGACATATTTTAAATAATTTCGGGGCTCGAGTCTCTCGGCAAACACCGACACTATTTATTTAATACTTACAGTTTACTATTTAGTTTGCTATTGCACTCGAATTTTGGATTACCGCAAAAAGTGGCCACTTTTGACGTGAATCCATTTTTCGAGTACAAAACAGACCCAACATTTGTGCATGGTTATTAAATAAATAGTATACTTACTCAAGTGTTTGCCGAGAGACTGCAGCCCCTAACTGGTTTAAAATAGATCTAGTTTACTAGCTAAAAAATAAAATCAATTGGCGTTGCTAGTGTGCCCTAGCCGTCGCCTCAATTAATAAATAAATAAATATTTCACAACATCACATACCTACATTGATCTGACTCCGAGATAGGTAGCTCAAGCACCTGTGTTACGGATATCAGAATCAACAGTGTGATAACAAATATTTATACTATTTATTTAATCATTGTTCACTAATTTTTGATCTTTTTTTGCACTAGACGTATGGATTAACGCCATAAGTGGCCGTTTTTGGTGGTAACTTAAATTTCGAGTACAAAATCAAAGCCAAAAGTACCTATAAGTATTCAATAAATAGTATACTAGTGTTTTCCGAGAGGCTGCAGCTTCGAATTTGCTGATAAGATATCCGGTTCAGTTGCTAACAATTTGAATCAATTGGAGTCGCTAGTGTGCCCTACCTACCTTAGGGTGACGAACCTTTTTATTCTCTGAATAAATGTTTGGCCCCGATTGGTCGAATAGGCGCTATTGCGTTCGAAAAATCCGCAAGATGGCGTACTATAGGCCTAAGGTCCATCTATAAGGTGATTGGGTATTTTTAGACGTGATATGTCAAATTGTCAGTTGACGAATGAATCAGCCAATGATCTTGAAGTTGGACCTAGGTTCACAGGTACCTACATCATCTAGGACATTTCACACACGATAGCCCCCATTGGACCTACATGGTTTAAGGTGACGGGCACACTAGCGACGAATACTAAACCGGATCTATTTTAAACAATTTCGGGGTTACAACCTCTCGGCAAACACTTATATTATTTATTAAATAACCATGCACAAATGTTGGGTCCGTTTTTGTACGCGAATAATTGATACAATACGAATTTGATACAAAAACGGACCTAACACTTGTGGATGGTTATTTATTCATTTGAAATAATCAGACCATAATATAAATGAAATTGACCCTAGGAGAGCCAAGCTTTGGCATGAACGGGCCGGCTCGACCGGACTGTTACCGCGGCCTCACAGAAAACCGGCGTGAAGCAGCACTGTGCTCGCTGCAATCGCTTACCATCAGGCGATCCGTTTGCTCGTCTGACGCCTATCACATTTAAAATATGTTTTAGGAAATACCCAAGAACGAAATCACGTGTTCTGAGACGTCATAAGGATGCTGACGTCACAAAACACGCGAGTCAGATATTTACTGATATTTGCCCTCACTATTAGTTTACCATCAACTCGCTTTATCTGTTACAAATATTAACCAAGTATTCGGAAAGACCATAATTTAATTAAATATTTACCTAAGTAATTAACTAGAGTAAATTAAGCAAGCCGTGTGGTCCCGGCAGAGTAGAATAAGCCACCCTCACTCTTACCGAGGTGTCGTAAAAGGCGACTAAGGTAAAGCTGCTGGCATGATCATCAGCACCCAGAGAAGGAAAACTCTGCATTTATATCAAAACCCTCGCCAACCCGTCTGCCAAGCGTGGTGAGTATGGCAATTACCCCTCATGTGATTGAGGGAGGCCCGTGCCCCAGCTGTGGGGACTTAAATGGGCTGATGATGAAATTAAGCAAAGTCGTATGTGCAAACAAAGTACCTAAACAGGAACACAAAAACAGTCCCGTGACTAAACACGGAACTAACATTCATGACAAATCGCGTACTAATGATAGTCCCGGATCAAAGCTCGTGCGAGCCTCGTTTAACATTGCGTGTTCGCTCGGGATGACCTGAGATTTAGTACGGTAATAACTTTAGATCGCGATTTGTAATAAGGTGGCTTGTGTCTGTGGACTTACGAGTATGGTTCGGCCCATCTACCGCCAGTGTCTCCAAACGAAAGTCTTAAATTCGTGTGTGTTGCCCGTGATGAAATACGGAACCGAAACGTGGCCGCTTACAATGTGCCGATTAAGGAGGCTCAAAGTCACCCAGAGAGCAGTGGAGAGGGCTATGCTCGGAGTCTCATTACGTGATCGTATGAGAAATGATGAGACCCGCAGGAGAACTAAGGTCACATACATAGCCCAAAGGATTGCATGCCTCATGTGGCAATGGGCAGGGCACATAGCGAGGAGAACAGACGCCCGTTGGGGCGGAAAGTCCTCGAGTGGAGGCCACGTACGTGGACCAACGATGTGGTGAAAGTCACGGGAATCCAGCGGGGTAATGCTGCCACCATTTTGGGGACATTGCCACGGGGACCTACTTTGTTTTAACTTTCCTTTTTATTTACATTTAGCTTAGTTTTGTTTCTCAGTTATTGTCTTAATTTTAAAACACTAGCCCTCTTATTCCAAAACGTGGTTTAAAATAAATATTGGGATGAATACTGGGAATAACTGGATAACTAGAATAAACCTTATTACAAAACTAAGTTTTACGTTATTTAGCATATCAACTTTAATACTTAAGTTAAACCACCCGTACCCCTAGTTTAAAATGAAGACTAAAATAATAACCTCAAAATATCGATTCAGTAACCATGACAACCTATCCCTGTGACAGTTCGTTCCGTTTTACATTAAAGTAATTTGTGAGAAAGTAGTTCATTTATTTTTTGGATTTAATCCCATAATATAAGCATATATAAAAATTTAAGAACTAACATTATTCCGTAATAATCATGAACTTGCTAGTTTATGATTATAACCGGTATCAGTTTTTTGTAATAAGAGGTCATTTGTATACTTTCCCGGATAATTTTAATTACATTTTTCGTTCTGTATCCAATCGTGTATTATTTTTCGACAAAAAACAAGATTAGATGTTTTGCATGTCTAAAAGTGTTCTTTCGACAATTTATATTAACCTTAGTTGTTGAAAGTTAATTCGATTAAAATTGGTTACAAATCGAGAATCAATGTCGCTGAGTATCGATTTCTAAGGGTACTTCCCTATTACTGAACTATTAACATCTGTCAAAAAGGACTTCATGGATTCGGCGGGTAGGGCTAAAAGAAGCCGCGTCTGGGCTGATGCAATTCAAAGGTTTTAAATTAGTGTCTAGTGGTTTTAGTGTGCAAGTTTGGTGTTTATTTATGCAGTGAAGTGCCGCAAAGTGATCCTAATAATAAGAATCGTTGGATTGTATCGTTTTTAACACTGCTATTGTGTGTCGAGTGCGTTGTCTCGTGACAACTTGCTTAGACCTAATAGAGTCTTAAAACCCGCGATTACTTTTAGAGTGATATCCGCTGAATCCGTAGGTCGATAAAACGCAAAACACCGGCGTTTTATTGAGTGACTGTCTGTGACTTTGACTGACTTCGACTGTTGACTACCTACTTGTTCTCAATAAGTTACTTGACATTGGCGAATTATCTTCGGTTGTCCCGCTTAATAATGCCTAAAATCTAAAACATGATAATGGCAGGAGTAATTCTCAGTCGAGAAGTTTATTGCCACAAATAAAATAAGAAGAAGAAAGGACTTCATAATTGGAATGTACTATAGGTATGTAGGTAGGTACTTAGGCGACCTATCGATAAATATGATGATGATGACATAATGAGCAAAACGACCACACAGACATTAATGGCGATCCTATGCATGTCAAAACTGGAACATACCTCATCACGCCGTTTGTATTCAGGGCAGGCGTCGTTTGCGAAATTGCTGTGCCAACGAGGACTGGCGAAGAAATGAGTTCGAAGGTTATCAATAAAGCGAATGTAACTGAGTGACTAATTATGAACACGTGAATTCGGGACGCACCCTTAGAGTGGGGTTGCGGGGAATAGCCTCGTGCAGTTCCCGTGACTCCATTCCATATCCACAGGTGGTTGAGCTCCGGGAGTTTTAGTGGGTATGCCCTCAGTAGGGCTAACATGCGCACCAATTTTGTCTACACTCGTATTCGCTAGTTGCTTCTCGCTCACCAGACTGAGCGATGAGCGGGATAGAAGGATGCGCTCGCACGGACGAGAGTAGACAACATTTTGAGCTAAAAACGAGATATTTGTCGTCCTCGCTAGTCTACGACGACAAATATCTCGTTTTTAGCTGTCAAATTTCATACATGCGCTCCGCGCCAAAATATTGTCTACTCACGTCCGTGCGAGCGCATCCTTCTATCCCGCTCATCGCTCAGTCTGGTGAGCGAGAAGCAACTAGCGAAAACGAGTGTAGACAAAATTATCTCGTGGTGCGCATGTTAGCCCTACTGGTCGCTTCTTGTTAGAAGAAGCGGCCCGGAGGGTGAGTCCCACAGTACCCTGTCGCTCCCCGGCGGCAGGGTCAGCGTAATGCATTTCTCCCGGGAAACCAAAAAAAAAGAAAACCCTTAGACAATTTAACAGGTCTAAGGGACGACCTATGGATTTTTTAATTCGAAGATGCGTGTTTCTACCAGTGAGTTAGGTATAGCAATATCGTTCAATGGTTTCTACTTAAGGTGATGGGTAAGGCACACTAGTGACGCTAATGGATTTTAATTTTTAGCTACTATACCGGATCTATTTTAAACAATTTCGGGGTTACCACCTCTCGGCAAACATTTATACTATTTATTAAATAACCATGAAAAAATGTTGGGTCCAACGCATACGCGAAAAATTGATTCACGCTAAAAGTGGCCGCTTTTGGCGGTAATCAATTTTTCGCGTACAAAAACGAACCCAACATTTGAGCATGGTTATTTAATAGTTTAAGTGTTTGCCGGGAGATAGGAACTCCAAAATTGTTTAAAATAGATCCGGTTTAGCAGCTAACAATTTAAATCGATTGGTATCGTTAGTTACGGCCCTCGCCCTTAGACACCCGCGACACCAGTGGAGACACTAGTGCGCTGCCAACCTTTAAAGCCACCTTTTCCCCGATTCCACCTCCGGTACCCTCCCTCACGCAGCGAAACACAGCACAGTCTATATTTGTGCCCGAACCTAAATAAGTTCGGGCACGGGTTTTTGGTCTAATATTTTGTGCCCGGACTTTAGAATTGATCTTCCGTCACATTCGGTGTTCCAATAAGGACAAAGATAGCTTATACAGAAAGAATGCGCGCAAATGGTTGCGTGAGCGCATGAGGCAGGAAGGAACCACGGAAGATGGCATTATGTCACGCGTCATAACGCACTGGTCAGTATGAAGCTCGCTATTTATCAGATAAGTCTATACATATAGATATGTCGCAGCCATCTGATTAAATTAGCCATCCAATTTGACGCTTAGGGCAATAGTTGTTAGAACTATTAGTTCGCGATTTGTAATAAGGGAGTAATAGTTTAGTGTACTGAAAGATAGTCCAATGGAAATGACTAATCAAGACTCAGCCAACTTAATTCAAATTTAGTTCCGCTTTTCTCTACTGCAGCGCTAGTAATCATCAAAACAAATATGGCGTCCGCAGAGAAAACAGCTGTGTGTGAATGTTATAGTTCCATTAACTCGTTTTAGAGTGTGAATAAATGTACTTAATATTGAAATGTAAAATCTGTATATAAACATGGAAATGCCGAATAATACGGTCAACAGCACATCACAGTATACACTTGCAGTACGATAATAAAGCTTATGTCCCGGACATAAGGGTGCTCTCAAGGTCAAAGTGTATAGTGTCTGCAAGTTTTTACGAAAAGTTTGAGTCGAGTGATTTTAGTTCAAATAACTATCGGCCTAGGCCAATTGGATGATGGTATCGGCAATCAGCCATCTGGTTAAAACGTTGCTACAGTTGCAGTGGTGGTACACGTCATGGCTACTTGCTTTTCAGTAATTTGATTGCATGTCAGCATCTAATGAACGCCCTAGGTGTCCGATTGGATGACTAATTTTTATGTCATACGTGGCAGACGAGAAGACGGATCACCTGATGGTAAGCAATTGCCGCCGCCCATGGACACCCGTTGACACCAGTGGAGTCACAAGTACGCTGCCGACATTTAAACCACCCCTTTTCCCGGATTTTGCCTTCGGTACCCTCACTCACGCAGCGAAAACAGTATAGTGCTGCTTCACGCCGGTTTTCTGTGAGGCCGTGTATCACTCCGGCAGAGCTTCATTCATGTTTCATTCATAATTTAACAAGATAGCTACCACAGATACATGTTGTGCCGAGTCTTGATTGATCGATGGCCAACCACTTCAACGCACATCCACGTCGCTTGGGAGGATTTATATCGACTACAGTGCGTTTCTCACGTCATTTCCTACCACGCACAGTTAAGCTGTGGAACCAGCTGTCATCCGTGATAATTCAAGAAAAGGGCTTATTCCTTTGTTAAGAGCCGGCAACGTATATGTGATACCTCAGGTGTTGCAGATGTCCATGGGCGGCGGTGATCATTTACCATCAGGAAAGGGCTTACAACAGGTTGCCGTCATGCTCGTTTGTCCGCTAAAATGGTAAAAAAAAATGTAGACAACTAATTGTAATGTCTGGCCTGATTAATGTTGTTAGGTATGTTTTTTCCAGACCAATATCCATTCTGACTGTTTATTTTAATTATATTTACATAGTCTTATCCTAGTGTTCGTCTTAATTTAATATTTTTATGTCCGTGATATTTTTAAAATCAATTAAAAATTATATTATCGTCAGCCCATTTAAGTCCCCACTGCTGGGGCACGGGCCTCCCTCAATCACAACTCACAACGCTTGGCAGACGGGTTGGCGAGGGTTTAGATACAAATGCAGAGTTTTCCTTCTCTGGGTGCTGATGATCATGCCAGCAGCTTTACCTTAGTCGCCTTTTACGACACCTCGGCAAAAGTGAGGGTGGCCTATTCTACTCTGCCGTGACCACACGGCTTTAGAAATTATATAATTCAATTTAATTCAACTCAATTTAATCAATAATAAATGTACAATGTATTTTGACAATAGCCAATCTGCATCTAAGGTAACGCTTATGGTGGCCCCCACAGGACAGGCTCTGCCTAGTGTGGAAGTCACAGAAAATGTATCTACAATGGCTAACTATTTCTTTTGGCAAATAAACGTATTTTGTTTATTTATTTTTATTTTTTTTATATGATAGGTGGGCAAAAGAGCATGCCGTAGATGGTGTAGAAACACCACATCAATGGAGTCACATCCCTTCTCCCTAAATAGGTCTCCGGTTCACTCACTCACTCGTTTTCTTTGAAGCCGTGGTATCTGATCGAGCTAGCTCACAGCCAGGACCTGAACGCGTCTTTGCACGGTCTTACGAGTGCCCTAGTTTGAAATTATATCTGCGACTCGTATCATACAAACAATAATCATTAAAAGTAGAAACCCAGAATAATGAAATTATTTCGTATCATGCGGAACCTAGTTTTATTGTTATTATAAAATACAAAGATTGATAGCGCACTTGTGACTTCACTGGTTTCGCGTGGCCATCATCAGCAACCACACTCGTCACTGCTGGACATAGGTCCTCCCCTAAATGACGCCACTGCTCCCGATAGCAACACCCTGCCTCCGCCGCCTTTGGCCCGGAATAGCAGGGCTGCGGGAACTGGGGTCCCCGGGGCAATATAAGTCTTGTTTCATTAGGGAGTAATGGACCGTAACCCTCACGCTGGTCTATGCGGGTTGGTGGGTGGGTTCGCCGGGACTCTTTTTTGTTGGTTATCAAGACGCGCCACGGGTATGAGAAGTTGAACTGGAACCCGAAAGATGTTTTTGTCCGTCCCCTTACATCAACCATTACCTTGTAGCGGTTCACGTTTTCGGTTCCGTATGGCATAAATGGCAATACACACACGCGCTAAAGACTTTCGTCTTGAGTCACTGAGGAGGGCAGATGGGCCGAAAATTGCTGTAGCTCCCGAACGTTACCGTGGCAAGCCCTCCATAAAGGTGATCCAGCCGTCTGTGAAGGCGCGGGAAACCCCTTACATGCGGTCGGCACAGGACCGATCTGTGTGA
This sequence comes from Marasmia exigua, assembly GCA_019059595.1. Lineage (NCBI taxonomy): Eukaryota > Metazoa > Arthropoda > Insecta > Lepidoptera > Crambidae > Marasmia > Marasmia exigua. The sequence goes on from CM032492.1 coordinate 7,122,314, forward strand.
GAACATTGGGGGAGGCCTTATGTCCAGCTGTGGCGTTAATTGACTGAAATGATGATAATGATGATGAGATAACACACTTGTAAAGAAAAATCTTCGCATGTTCTTTCAACGGGATTCAAACCCACGTCTTCCACGGTCCGGTGGCTAACTAACAACCTATCTCATTAAAGGGCCGAACCACGTATTTCCCCATACAACGTACCTAATAAGAAGTACAAAAAAACTACCTCTGTCAGTGTTCGCTACTGTGGTCCAGTCCGATAGTATTTTATCTTGATTTCAGCAAGCTTTCGACAGTTTTGACCATTCCTTATTATGGTCAAAATTATCCGTATTAAGGACTACATGGAAGGTTTGCTTAAAGGATAGCAGCCTACTTAAACAATCGTCACAACTTATTACTGTGAGGGGCAATGTTCTTTGCCTAGCCCTTAACTTCAGGTGTCGCTCAGGGATCCCACATTGGACCCCTTCTATTGTGACGATTTATAAATGACCTAGCTGACAGCAGATCCTGTCCCCTTCCCTTCTTTACGCAGACGATATGAAAATATTGTAGATGTTAAGAATCATGAGCAGTCCATCATGCTTCAAATGATCTCAAACGATTTCTAAATGGTGTCACGTCCAATAAAATGAAACTTAACGTGTAAATGCTGTGTTTGGTTTCATTCACCAGGAAAAGAACAGACTGTCTTATTCTTATTATATTGAGGACAGCTTGCTGTGTATAACGTTACATATTTTCAAGGCAAAGAGTAGTATTATATATGGTTAAAGGTCTGGGCGTATTATTTGACGAGCAACTGACTTTCGTTCACATTATGCGTCCATAGTGGGGAGATGCCGTCGAATCTTGGGATTCGTAAAATTAGAATTACAAGAAATTTAAGAAACCCGTAGTGATTCTGAATCGTTTCGTATCCTTATTATAAGTATTTTAAAATATCTTTCTCCATCTGGTCCTCACATATTTCAATATTCACATTGATACACGAAACAGTACAAAAAAAAATTTTAAGATATGCTCGAAAGTATAATCTTGGCCGCACCCTACAAATGAACCAGAGACTCTTAAAGTGTTTTAAATGTTCTCCCTTGAGACACGTCGATTGAGGTTATATCTTCTGGTCTTCATAAGATCTTACATTGTTTTATATATCGACGCGCCTGGTCTCTCTCGTGCTAAGAAAGAGAAAAAAAAAACCATCAACACTCGATATAAAATAAGATGTCCAGAAACATTCTGTATTAAGTTTTATAAAACTATACCATTCTTTATTACCATTGGTACTAAACCATTCGTTCGACTGTGTAGGACTATAATGAGCAAAACGACCACACAGACATTAATGGCGATCCTATGCATGTCAAAACTGGAACACACCTCATCACGCCGTTTGTATTCAGGGCAGGCGTCGTTTGCGAAATTGCTGTCAACGAGGACTGGCGAAGAAATGAGTTCGAAGGTTATCAATAAAGCGAATGTAACTGAGTGACTAATTATGAACACGTGAATTCGGGACGCACCCTTAGAGTGGGGTTGCGGGGAAAAGCCTCGTGCACTTCCCGTGACTCCATTCCATATCCACAAGTGGTTGAGCTCCGGGAGTTTTAGAGGGTATGCCCTCAGTAGGGCTAACATGCGCACCACGAGATAATTTTGTCTACACTCGTATTCGCTAGTTGCTTCTCGCTCACGAGACTGAGCGATGAGCGGGATAGAAGGATGCGCTCGCACGGACGAGAGTAGACAACATTTTGGCGCGGAGCGCATGTATGAAATTTGACAGCTAAAAAGAGCTACCTTTGTCGTCGTAGACTAGCGAGGACGACAAATATCTCGTTTTTAGCTCAAAATGTTGTCTACTCTCGTCCGTGCGAGCGCATCCTTCTATCCCGCTCATCGCTCAGTCTGGTGAGCGAGAAGCAACTAGCGAATACGAGTGTAGACAAAATTATCTCGTGGTGCGCATGTTAGCCCAACTGGTCGCTTCTTGTTAGAAGAAGCGGCCCGGAGGGTGAGTCCCACAGTACCCTGTCCCCCCCCCGGCGGCAGGGTCTGCGTAATGCATTTCTCCCGGGAAACCAAAAAAAAAAATCCCTTAGACAATTTAACACGTCTAAGGGACGACCTATACATTTTTAAATCGAATATGCGTGTTTCTACCAGTGAGTTAGGTATAGCAATATCGTTCAATGGTTTCTACTTAAGGTGATGGGTAAGGCACACTAGCGACGCCAAAGGATTTTAATTTTAGCTACTAAACCGGATCTATTTTAAACAATTTCGGGGTTACAACCTCTCGGCAAACACTTATACTATTTATTAAATAACCATGAAAAAATGTTGGGTCCAACGCATACGCGAAAAATTGATTCACGCTAAAAGTGGCCGCTTTTGGCGGTAATCAATTTTTCGCGTACAAAAACGAACCCTACATTTGAGCATGGTTATTTAATAGTTTAAGTGTTTGCCGGGAGATTGTTTAAAACAGATCCGGTTTAGTAGCTAACATTTTAAATCGATTGGTATCATTAGTTACGGTCCTCGCCCTTAGACACCCGCGACACCAGTGGAGTCACTAGTGCGCTGCCAACCTTTAAAGCCACCTTTTCCGCCTCCGGTACCCTCCCTCACGCAGCGAAACACAGCACAGTCAATATTTGTGCCCGAACTTATTTAGGTTTTGGGTCTAATATTTTGTGCCCGGACTTTAGAATTGATCTTCTGTCACATTCGGTGTTCCAATAAGGACAAAGATAGCTTATACAGAAAGAATGTGCGCAAATGGTTGCGTGAGCGCATGAGGCAGGAAGGAACCACGGAAGATGGCATTATGTCACGCGTCATAACGCACTGGTCAGTATGAAGCTCGCTATTTATCAGATAAGTCTATACATATAGATATGTCGCAGCCATCTGATTAAATTAGCCATCCAATTTGACGCCTAGGGCAATAGTTGTTAGAACTATCCTTAGTTAACGATTTGTAATAAGGGAGTAATAGTTTAGTATACTGAAAGATAGCCCAATGGAAATGACTAATCAAAACTCAGCCAACTTAATTTAAATTTAGTTCCGCTTTTCTCTACTGCAGCGCTAGTAATCATCAAAACAAATATGGCGACCGCAGCGAAAACAGCTGTGTGTGAATGTTATAGTTCCGATATGAAAATATTTGTAGATGTTAAGAATCATGAGTCATTATCTCGTTTTAGAGTGTGAATAAATGTACTTAATATTGAAATGTAAAATAGTAAGTATATAAACATGGAAATGCCGAATAATACGGTCAACAGCACATCACAGTATACACTTGCAGTACGATAATAAAGCTTATGTCCCGGACATAAGGGTGCTCTCAAGGTCAAAGTGTATAGTGTCTGCAAGTTTTTACGAAAAGTTTGAGTCGAGTGATTTTAGTTCAAATAACTATCGGCCTAGGCCAATTGGATGATGGTATCGGCAATCAGCCATCTGGTTAAACGTTGCTACAGTTGCAGTGGTGGTACACGTCATGGCTACTTGCTTTTCAGTAATTTGATTGCATGTCAGCATCTAATGAACGCCCTAGGTGTCCGATTGGATGACTAATTTTTATGTCATACGTGGCAGACGAGAAGACGGATCACCTGATGGTAAGCAATTGCCGCCGCCCATGGACACCCGTGACACCAGTGGAGTCACAAGTACGCTGCCGACATTTAAACCCCCCTTTTCCCGGATTTTGCCTTCGGTACCCTCACTCACGCAGCGAAACAGTATAGTGCTGCTTCACGCCGGTTTTCTGTGAGGCCGTGGTATCACTCCGGCAGAGCTTCATTCATGTTTCATTCATAATTTAACAAGATAGCTACCACAGATACATGTTGTGCCGAGTCTTGTTGATCGATGGCCAACACTTCAACGACACATCCACGTCGCTTGGATGGATTTATATCGACTACAGTGCGTTTCTCACGTCATTTCCTACCACGCACAGTTAAGCTGTGGAACCAGCTGTCATCCGTGATAATTCAAGAAAAGGGCTTATTCCTTTGTTAAGAGCCGGCAACGTATATGTGATACCTCAGGTGTTGCAGATGTCCATGGGCGGCGGTGATCATTTACCATCAGGAAAGGGCTTACAAACAGGTTGCCGTCTGCTCGTTTGTCCGCTAAAATGGTAAAAAAAAATGTAGACAACTAATTGTAATGTCTGGCCTGATAATGTTGTTAGGTATGTTTTTTCCAGACCACATATCCATTCTGACTGTTTATTTTAATTATATTTACAATAGTCTTATCCTAGTGTTCGTCTTAATTTAATATTTTTATGTCCGTGATATTTTTAAAATCAATTAAAAATTATATTATCGTCAGCCCATTTAAGTCCCCACTGCTGGGGCACGGGCCTCCCTCAATCACAACTCACAACGCTTGGCAGACGGGTTGGCGAGGGTTTAGATACAAATGCAGAGTTTTCCTTCTCTGGGTGCTGATGATCATGCCAGCAGCTTTACCTTAGTCGCCTTTTACGACACCTCGGCAAAAGTGAGGGTGGCCTATTCTACTCTGCCGTGACCACACGGCTTTAGAAATTATATAATTCAATTTAATTCAACTCAATTTAATCATAATAAATGTACAATGTATTTTGACAATAGCCAATCTGCATCTAAGGTAACGCTTATGGTGGCCCCCACAGGACAGGCTCTGCCTAGTGTGGAAGTCACAGAAAATGTATCTACAATGGCTAACTATTTCTTTTGGCAAATAAACGTATTTTGTTTATTTATTTTTATTTTTTTTATATGATAGGTGGCAAAAGAGCAGGCCGTAGAAGCGGGTGTAGAAACACCAACATCAATGGAGTCACATCCCCTTCTCCCTAAATAGGTCTCCGGTTCACTCACTCACTCGGTTTTCTTTGAAGCCGTGGTATCTGATCGAGCTAGCTCAGCCAGGACGAAGCGCGTCTTTTGCACGGTCTTACGGAGTGCCCTAGTTTGAAATTATATCTGTGACTTCGTATCATACAAACAAATCATTAAAAGTAGAAACCCAGAATAAATGAAATTATTTCGTAATCATGCGGAACAATATTTTTATTGTTATTATAAAATACAAAGATTGGTAGCGCACTTGTGACTTCACTGGTTTCGCGGGTGTCCATCATCAGCAACCCACACTCGTCCACTGCTGGACATAGGTCTCCCCTAATGCACGCCACTGCTCCCGATAGCACCCCCTGCCCTCCGCCGCCTTGGCCCGGAATAGCAGGGCTGCCGGGAACTGGGGGCCCCGGGGCAATATAGTCTTTTTCATTAGGGAGGAATGGACCATAACCCATCACGCTGGTCTAGTGCGGGTTGGTGGGTGGTTCGCCAGGGCCTCTTTTGTTGGTTAGCAAGACGCGCCACGGGTAGGAGAAGTTGACTTGGAACCCGAAAGATGTTTTGTCGGTCCCCTTACATCACACCATACCTTGTAAGCGGTCACGTTTCGGTTCCGTATGGCATAACTGGCAATACACACGCGCTAAAGACTTTCGTCTTGAGTCACTGCGGAGGGCAGATGGGCCGAAAATATGCTGGTAGCTTCCCGAACGTTACCGTGGCAAGCCCTCCATAAGGTGGACCGCCGATCTGGTGAAGGCCGCGGGAACCCCTTAAATGCGGGCGGCACAGGACCGATCTGTGTGGAGAACATTGGGGGAGGCCTATGTCCAGCTGTGGGCGTTAATTGACTGAAATGATGATAATGATGATGAAATAACACACTTTAAAAATCTTCGCATGTTCGTTCAAACGGGATTCAAACCCACGTCTTCCACGGTCCGGGTGGCTAACTAACAACCTATCTCAATTAAAGGGCCGAACAACGTATTTCCCATACAAACGTACCTAATAGAGTACAAAAACTACCTCTGTCAAGTGTTCGCTACTGGTGGTCAAGTCGATAGTATTTATCTTGATTTCAGCAAGGCTTTCGACAGGTTTGACCATTCCTTATTATGTCAGAAATTATCGTATTAAGGAATACATGGAAGTTTGCTTAAAAGGATAACATCCTACTTAAACAATCGGTCACAACTTATTACTGTGAGGGGCAACTGTTCTTTGCCTAAGCCCGTAACTTCAGGTGTCCCTCAGGGATCCCACATTGGACCCCTTCTATTTGTGACATTTATAAATGACCTAGCTGACAGCATATCCTGTCCTTCCCTTCTTTACGCAGACGATATGAAAATATTGTAGATGTTAAGAATCATGAGCAGTCCATCATGCTTCAAAATGATCTCAAAACGATTTCTGAATGGTGTCACTCCAATAAAATGAAACTTAACGTGGAAAAATGCTGTGTTGTTTCATTCACCAGGAAAAAGAACAGACTGTCTTATTCTTATTATATTGAGGACAGCTTGCTGTGTAGACGTTACATAGTTAAAGGCAAAGAGTAGTATTATATATGGTTAAAGGTCTGGGCGTATTATTTGACGAGCAACTGACTTTTCGTTCACATTATGAGTACATAGTGGGGAGATGCCGTCGACTCTTGGGATTCGTAATTAGAATTACTAAGAAATTTAAGAAACCACGTAGTATTCTGAATCTTTTCTGTAGCCTTATTAGAAGTATTTTAAAATATCTTTCTCCAGTCTGGTCTCCATATTTCAATATTCACATTGATAACATCGAAACAGTACAAAAAAAATGTTTAAGATATGCTCGAAAGTATAATCTTGGCCGCACCCTACAAATGAACAGAGACTCTTAAAGTTTAAAATGTTCTCCCTGAGAACACGTCGAGTGAGGTATGATCTTCTGTGTCTTCATAAGATCTTACATTGTTTTATCGACGCGCCTGGTCTACTCTCGTCGCTCACCATCAACACTCGATATAAAATAAGATGTCCAGAAACATTCTGTATTAAAGTTTATAAAAACAATACATCTTATTACCATTGGTACTAAACCATTGGTTCGAATGTGTAGGACTTATAACGAGATAGCGTGTGGCAGCAAAGATACAGGTATAGATGTATTTGATGACTAATTTTCGTCGTACAAAAGAGCAGTAATTTACCACTTCGCGAATATTCGCGAATGAAACACTCTCTCTCTAGTAATTTCAGTAAGTAGGTTATACTTGTTTGACATTGAATTGAATTGTATAGGATCTAATTTTAATAATATTATTTAAATTTAATACTACTATTATAATTAATTTAATTACATACTTAATCTTATTTAATTTTGACATGTTGTGTATACTATTTATGGATTACTGTCTAGCCTTATTTTTATGATTGTTTTTATTGTTGCCAAGTTATGACTGTGATCTGTCAGTGTACCATAATAAATAAATAAAAAAAAAAACCAAAATAATTTGCAGACGAGCAGACGGATCATCTGATGGTAAGCAATTCCGCCGCCCATGGACACCTGCAACACCAGTGGAGTCACAAGTGCGCTGCCAACCTTTTCCCCTTCCCCCCATTGGGCCTCCGGTAACCTCACTCACACGGCAAAACAACGCAGGCGCTGCTTCACGCCGGTCTTCTGTGAGGCAATGGTATCACTCCGGTCGAGCCGGCCCATTCATGCCTAAGCGTGGCTCTCCCAAATTTGAGGATATCTCGACGTTTCATTGCTGATATTCGGAATAAAAAAGTATTTACCTATCTATGTCTCGGTTAAACATTTTTTTATAAATATAATTACTCACTTATAAATATATGCGATTACATTTCGTTTATACGACGTTAACAACGTATTTTCTGCCTGTTTGTTTTTTTAATAAAAGCGCAATGAATTATTATGTAAATTTAACAAAGACACAGCTGGGAATGTCTAGTTTCCCAATGTTGTAAAGAAAATCTAAATATAATCAATTTTCATTCATCGTTTTTGGTATTTGCAAATGCACATAATTTACTTATTCAAACAGCCATCTTGCTATTTCTTCTCGCAAAGGTTGCGGGTGGCGCGACAGAGATAGCGAGATGTCCGAGGAACGGCGAAGCTTTCCTCGAAATTAATTTGAACTGACACTCCACAAGACTCTTAAGTTCCTAAACAAAGCAAAAAACCGAAGCCAATGAATCCATAAACAATATCGCCCGAACCGGTAATCGAAGCTAGACCAGCCGGCGCGAAGTAGCGCAGTCGATCGTGAAACGGCTGCCAAGGTCGCGGAAGAAAGCTGCGCTTGCGCAACCGACACGTAACAGTACATTGCTGATGGACGCTGTAATACAGTTATTGTTGGTAGCTCAGTGGTTCCGAACTCGCCTTACATAGAGAGGGTCATGGTTCGAACCCGAACATGCATTTCTGGATTTTTCAAATCTACCATTAGCTCGGCGGTGAGACAAAACATCTTGTTTCGGATAGTTTCAGAAACGTGTAACCACGATTCAGTTGGTCTGGTTACGACAGACAAGCATTTGACCTCAATGCCACCTGATGTTAAGTGAAGATGAGGTCCAAGGTGAGTGAGATGAGTGATTAGCCGTGTGGTCCCCGGCAGAGTAGAATAGGCCACCCTCACTCTTACCGAGGTGTCGTAAAAGGCGACTAAGGTAAAGCTGCTGGCATGATCATCAGCACCCAGCGAAGGAAAACTCTGCATTTATATCAAAACCCTCGCCAACCCGTCTGCCAAGCGTGGTGAGTATGGCAATTACCCCTCATGTGATTGAGGGAGGCCCGTGCCCCAGCAGTGGGGACTTAAATGGGCTGATGATGATGATGATGATGAGGTCCAAGGTGGGCCATGCTTGCCTGTGAAAAGCCTAGTATATTATGATGTATGGTGCATTCTGAAGTTATTTCTGTTTCTGTTGTAAGTAACTTGTATGTCAAATCTATGTATTTTGTCAGGAATCCGCAGAATATCAGCCGTCGAGGCTCTGTGTCTCAACAATTAGCTGAGCGGGGACCTTTTTGGCGCTTCTTAGAATTTAGATACCTAGGCATCGAACATAGCTAGGGTTTGTGATCACCAATCCGCATTTGGCAAGCGTGGTGATTATGCCTAATCCCATCATAGTAGCGGTGACTTGATATCTATGATTAAGGCCTGTGCCCTGCAGTGGGACAGTTCATAGGGCTGATACTTTACTTTTTTTACTTTACGGTACCTAGATTAGGATTAAATTAATAAGTAATGTATAGATCTATATTTTGTTATCTGTTTTTTGGTGCCAAATAAACATTTTTCTATTTTTATATTCACTCTTGTCTTAAAGCGACCCAGGTTTTATTCTTCAGGAAATATATCGGCGGGCAACGAGTTCCACTCCTTGGCTGTTCGCATCAGAAAGGAGTTTGCGTAGGGCATAGTACAGATTGTCCTGGACTGAACCCTCTTTCATGTCATAAGGGTAACGGAATAAATATCGCATTTGTATCTGCGCACACACTTATGCACTAAATGACCTATGGTTGATCGTTGTTGACATTGGCCTCCTAGCCGAAATGGTTTCCCTCCACCAGTCCATGGTCCTTCCTACCGTCTCGGCATACGGATCGAATCTTGGGAGACGCTCACCAGGTACCTACTTGCTAAGGGCTCTTTCCCCGGTGCGTTTCTTCACTCCCTACAAAGTCTGTAACTGTGTCCCATCTCAATGTCACTTCTCCCCAAATGGGGCGTGAAACACCACAACACAAGCGACTCGCGCTCGGGCAGTTTCACAACAATCTTTCTAATGTTAAGCCTTTTGTGTGCAAACGCACGCAACCGTCGAAAACCTTCTGCAAAGTTGACCATCTCTTGGTATACTGGTCCTATCTCGTTCCTGTTCCAGTCATTCAGCATCTGTTACCGCTCTTCTTCATACAGCTGACATTCCCACAGCTCATGGTCCCGAGTTTCATCAGCTTCTCCACAGGGACAAAGGTGACTCACAGAGAGTCATCGCGTGCAGTCTGCTGTTAAAACTCCCATGTCCTGTAAATATTTTTGACACGGCGTGGTCTAGTTCCACCCAACCGGCTGATAATCTCATTTCTACGTCCGGGAAAAACTGCGACAACTCTCTTCCTTTGTCGCTGGTCGACCAGCGC
>CM032492.1:7132472-7161259 GCA_019059595.1 Marasmia exigua
CGTTTAAACCGTAAACCGCAATTTACCTTCCATATATCTTACTTGCTGCTACGGAACCCTTCGTGGGCGAGTCCGACTCGCACTTGGCCGGATTTATTTTAAATCTATGTGCGTATTTACTAGCTCAGCTGTAAAGGAATAACTTCGCTAGAATTAGGATTAGGATTGGCGTGAAGCAACGTCTGTGCTGTTTCGCTGCGTGAGTGAGGGTACCGAAGGCCCAATCTGAGGAAAGGGGGATTTAGGTTGGCAGCGTACTTGAGACCCTACTGGTGTTGCAAGTGTCTACGGCCGGGCAGCATATTGACCAACACTTAGACAGGGGAATCATATCAACTGAATCACGTATCAGTTCAGAATCATTATCTCAAATATTGTAAGTTTTTTTTTTTTATATAGGTGGCAGACGACATGACGGATCACCTGATGGTAATTGATTGCCGCCGCCCATGGACACCTGCAACTCCACATACATAATATTATATAACATGCATACCAGCACAATTTTTGGAAACTAACCGAGACGTTTTTCCTCCTGATGTTTTCCCTCACCGCCGAGCTTTTTAGTAGAAATATGCACATAGATTTGAAAAAACCAGAGGTGCATGCTGGGATTCAAACCCCGACCCTCCATGGAAGGCGCGTTCTTATCCACTAATCTACCATCGAAAGGTCAGGCGAGTATTTCTACAAATCTGATTGCGAACAAAGGGCCTACTTTCACTATACTCATTAAAATAATATTATATTTAAAGAACTTTCTACAGTGTTATTTAAACAAACCCCAAGTTCAATGACCTTAACTGGTCTGATCCGGCTCAAACCGGCACGACCGTTAAGCCCGCCATCTTGTTTTCGCTAACGTTTTTTTGCAATTTCAATGGCCGCCAAGTCTAGATGTTTTATGAAAACTTGCAGATATGCTAACAGTGATTTCGGGATTCGGCGGGTAGGGCTAAAAGAAGCCGCGTGGGCTGATGCAATTCAAAGTTTAAAAAGAAAATAGGTTGACACACACAACATTGTACCAACGTTCCATTCTCAAGAAAAGTACTTAAATGTTTAATAAGTTTATAAATAGTTTTACAAATAAATTAAATCGTGAAATTATCTTTTTTGCCTTTATTGTGCTTTTTGTTGTTACAAGGTTACGTTGTCGAATTTTGTTGAAGTGTCAAATGTGACCTTTTATATTGGCCCAACTATAATATTTAAATCACTGTTCTTCTTCTTATTTTATTTGCGGCAATCAACTTCTCGACTGAGAATTACTCCTGCCATTATCATGTTTTAGATTTTAGGCATTATTAAACGGGACAACCGAAGATAATTCGCCAATGTCAAGTAACTTATTGAGAACAAGTAGGTAGTCAACAGTCGAAGTCAGTCAAAGTCACAGTCACTCAATAAAACGCCGGTGTTTTACGTTTTATCGACCTACGGATTCAGCGGATATCACTCTAAAAGCAATCGCAGGTTTTAAGACTCTATTTGGTCCAAGCAAGTTGTCACGAGACAACTTACTCGACACACAATGGCAGTGTTAAAAACGATACAATCCAACGATTCTTATTATTAGGATCACTTTGCGGCACTTCACTGCACAAATAAACAACAAATTTGAACACTAAAAACCACTAGACACTAATTTAAAACCTTTGAATTGCATCAGCCCATGCGGCTTGTTTTAGCCCTACCCGCCGAATCCTCGCTATGTACCTTTCCGATCCTTGTTTCTTTCCCGTCATAAGTACCACTCTAACCTTGTTTTTTTCCAGATAAAACTCGATATAATCCGGATTTTTGCACTATCTTATCATTATTGATTATCAGTATCAGCCAATCAGTTATCCATCAGCTGAACATTTCCACTGAATAACTTTTTGAACGATTAGGTACTTACCTACTTAAAGCGACGGGTAGCCCTAACTACCGACACCAATTGATTTAAATTATTAGCTACTCATCATCATCATCATCAGCCCATTTAAGTCCCCACTGCTGGGGCACGGGCCTCCCTCAATCACATGTGGGGTAATTGCCATACTCACCACGCTTGGCAGACGGGTTGGCGAGGGTTTTGATATAAATGCAGAGTTTTCCTTCTCTGGGTGCTGATGATCATGCCAGCAGGTTTACCTTAGTCGCCTTTTACGACACCTCGGTAAGAGTGAGGGTGGCCTATTCTACTCTGCCGGGGACCACACGGCTCAATTAGCTACTAAGCCGGATCTATTTTAAACAATTTCGGGGTTACAACCTCTCGGCAAACACTTTTTCTATTTATTAAATTACCATGCACAAATGTCCGCTTTTGTACAAGAAAAATTAATTCACGCCGCCGATTTTGGCGTGAATCAATTTTTCGCGTACGTGTTGGACCCAAAATTTTTTCATGGTTATTTAATAATTAGTATAAGTGTTTTCCGAGGTTTAGTAGCTAAAAATTAAAATCAATTGGCGTCGCTAGTTTACCCTACCCGTCACCTTAATAATTGTGTTTTTCATTATTTTTGCAATCGAAATTTGGATATAAAAAAGCAGACACAAAAGTTAAGTATAAGTATTAAAATAAATAGTATAAGTGTTTTCCGAGAGGCTGCAAGCGACATTGTTAAAAAGGTATCCGGTTTAGTTGCTTAACAATTTAAATCAATAGCTCGCTAGTGTGCCCTACCCGTCACCTTAAGGTGAACTGCTCGGATTCGAACCACGACCCCCCGCATGAAAGGGACGTTCTTATCCACTGAGATACCATCGCTCACTAAAATCCGATCACGGTTATTTGGACGCGTGGCAAAATTCGGACCTATGCTGTTTTGACATTTTCGTATAGAAAAATTATATAAAAGGTCTCACTAGGCGAATATGAAGTCTAAAAAAATTAAATTTTAAATTTAAAAAACCCCCGACACAACTAAACCTTCCCTTATTACGAATACGATATTTCTTTCCTCTACCCAAAGGTTGTCTGGAAGAAATCGCTACAAGCGATAAGACCGCCTTATTGTACTGTCTGTTGCCTTTGTATCATGCTTGTTTTTTGTTTTTGTGCAATAAAGAATATCTATCTATCTATCTAAAGCTCTTTCATTTTGATACCTATATTAAGGCAGTTGAAACAACAAATAGGTTATTCGTCATTTTCTGACGGCGGCCATCTTGGATTAGAAATTTTTCACAATTAATATATTCTGCTACTCAAGCCCTTTTATATGATACCTATATTGTGGGAGTTGTGTTAAAACATAAAATCCAAATCTTTGTGACGGCGGCCATCTTGATTTTTATCCAAATGTCTATGGCATCGTAGCTCCCGAACAAATCAACCGATTTAAATTTTGTTTTTTTTTGTTTGAAAGATGAATAAGGAGGGAGTGTTCTTAAAGATGAATAAAAGAGGGAGTGTTCTTAAAGAACACTCCCTCCTTATTCATCTTTCAAACAAAATGAAACAAAATCAAAATCGGTTCATTTGTTCGGGAGCTACGATGCCATAGACAGACACACACACACAGACACGTCAAACTTATAACACCCCGTCGTTTTTGCGTCGGGGGTTAAAAACGTTTAACAATGCCCCCTTGTCAATGTCATTGAAGTGCCTTCTGATCTAGGTCGGCCTGTAAATTGATATTGAACGAAACGTGTTTAAGGTAAGAATAAATGAGAATCACAGAATTGCATACATTGACGTACCTATTGTGTGGCTGTGTACCATTGCTCTTGTTGACGTAACTTCCTGGTATCCCGTCAAAACAAATGTAAAATGAGAACCAAGTTCAATTTCAAATAATGCGTTCTAGAATTTTGACAGGCAAAAGAATCGAGTTCTAAATCGATGCCAAGTTTTGTTCTGTGAAATGTTATTATAACTCTAATTTCGGGAAGCACTCAAAGAGATCATCAAGATCAAGTGGCGTTTCCCATCTAGTTTTATCGGTTCAGAGGCCTAGGCACCGCTTATTTCAATCAAAACGGTGTAAAAGCGCACGGAGCTAGATCACATTAAACCGAGACTCGTTGATAAAAAGGTCGAGTTTCTAATGAACGCACCTCGCGATCGCGGTAAGCAAGCGTGGAGGTGTATGTGCTTTAAGGTGACGGGTAGGGCACAGTAGCGACGCCAAATGATTTTAATTATTAGCTACTAAAACGGATCTATTTTGAACAATTTCGTGGCTACAAGCTCTCCACTTATACAATTTAATAAATAACGATCCACAAATGTTGGATCCGTTTTTGTACGCGAAAAATTGATACACGCTAAAAGTGGCCGCTTTTGACGATAATCAATTTTTCGCGTACGCGTTGGACCCAACATTTTTGCATGGTTATTAAATAAATAGTATAAGTGTTTGCCGAGAGGTTGTAATCCCGAAATGGTTTAAAATGGATCCGGTTTAGTAGTTAAAAATTAAAATTGATTAGCGTCGCTAGTGTGCCCTACCCGTCACCTTAAAACTATTTGGTCCAAGCAAGTTGTCCGTGACAACTCACTCAACACACAATAGCAATAGCAACGATTATTATCAGGATCACTTCACGGCACTTCACTGCACAAATAAACACCAAATTTGTGCACTAAAAACCATTAGATACTAATTTAAAACCTTTGAATTGCATCAGCCCACGCGGAGTGTACATAGACAATGTTTCATATTAAGGTGACGGGTAGGGCACACTAGCGACGCCAATTGATTTTAATTTTTAGCGTCTTTAGGGGTTATAACTTCTCGGCAAACACTTATACTATTTATAAAATAACCATGCACAAATGTTGGGTCCGTTTTTGTTCGCGAAAAATTGATTACCGCCAAAAGCGGCCACTTTTAGCGTGAATCAATTTCTCGCGTACAAATGTTGGGTCCACATTTGTGCATGGTTATTTAATAAATAGTATAAGTGTTTACGGTGAGGTTGTAACCCCGAAATTGTTTAAAATAGATCCGATTTAGTAGCTAAAAATTAAAATCGATTGGCGTCGGTACTGTGCCCTACCCGTCACCTCAACATTGAAGTCCCGCTTTAACCCCTTAGGGATGAATTTACTAAAATCCTTTCTTAGTGCTCCCCTAGCCCCCCACCCCCCCCCCCCCCCCCCTAGTGCTTAGTCCCCCCTAGTGCTTGATAGATCAGACAGTAAGTCAACTTTCATTAGATTCATATTGCTGACTGTTTGATCTACTCCCTGCAGCTGAATTCTTACATCGAACCACACGCAAGCGATTGTCATTCCATCCCCATCATCTCGATGGATGGCGGTCTAATACTGTGCGTTTCTCGCGGAACTTTCTACCACGCACCTCAGTTCTGTGGAACGGTTTGGCTGCGGGAGTGTTTCCCGACAGCTACGACTTAGGGACCTTTAAGAGGGGAGCGTACTCTTTCTTAAAAAGGCCGGCAACACAGCAAATTCTCTGATTTCGCGGATGTTCATGGGCGGCGTTGATTACTTTCCATCAGGTGACTCTAGCATAAAAATAATATATTAGACGGACATAGCTCCAATTTGGCTAATAACCAGGTCAAATATAGCAACTATCTTTGGATTGCATTCAACATCGCATTTTAAAATGACGAGGTCATTTCAGTTATTATTCAAAATATACTGGGGGTCCGTCCTACCAGATTCAAACACATTTTTTGAACTTCGTGTATCTTCTGTAGCCTACGTGAGTATACAAAAGAATTCACCTACCAAAGGGAATTTTCTTCATATTTGACTAGTAACCCTCCGTCATTTCGTTCCGGGACAATAGCTCCACTTTATGCCAATAGATGGCGCCAGGCAGGAGCGTCTTTTCCTATAGCGCAGGGGGTGCGATGCACCTGGGCGCCCGAAGTTAGAGGGCACCGAGAGTCCCTGCTACACATAGAGCGCGAGTACAGGAGACCTATTTTTGATTTACTCGTATGACTTAGCGTAGCGTCGTCGCAGCGACGTAAGTCACATTCGCCTTCTAAGTAGCATGAAGCCGATTTTCCTTATTTTTGAATCATTAGATTTCGATGTTGCCAATATAATACGGTAAATTGACTTTCTTACCCTTCCATGCAGAATTTTATAAAAACCGGTAAGTTCCGCATTGCAAACGGAATGCAAAAACCATAGCTTATTGGCTGAATATAATAAGACGACCCGATTGGAACAGTGGTAGTGAACGCTGCCTCTGATACAAGGGTTGCGGGTTCGATCCCCGCACAGTACAAACATTTGTGTGCATGAACATGTTTGTTTGTATTGGTCTGGGTGATTGCTATGTATTATAAGTATGTATTTACAAAAAGAAAAGTATTATATGTATATATTTGTAATCCCACTGTTGATTCTGATATCCGTAACACCACCTGTGTTACTTGAGCTACCTATCTCGGAGTCAGATCAATGTATGTGATGTTGTGAAATATGTATTATTTATAATATGAAAATCATTGCTATTTTGTCACAAAAAACTATGAATGTCACATTGTGTCAACTGTCAAAATCAGTCAAATCAAAGTTTTGAAATTTATAAAATTTTGTTTATGCTTGTTGCTATTGACAACAATTTTGACGTTGCTTCTACCGCTCGCTTTAAGTCACTCGACCAACGAGTAGGTGGGGTCACGCGTTGCATACGAATGGTTCAAAAATGCGGAATTTCGTTCGAAGGAAAATCAGTAGAAATTGGGCGCTCGTCACGACGCTAATTCAAACGAGTAAATCAAAAATAGTTCTCCTGGACGCGTTATTATACTGGACACGTAGTGCGCTGTATGCCCGCTGCGTGAATTTTACCCACTGTGCGCAAGTGTAGAAAGTCTGATAGTAGGTTTTAAAAAGCGTTAATTAAACTGGTTTACTACACCGTGCAAACCTGCGAGCTACCATATTGCATCCTAATCTTAAGGTCTCAAGTAGGGCACACTAGCGAAGCCAATCGATTTTAATGCATAAATGTTGGGTCCGTTTTTGTACGCGAAAAATTGATTATCGCCAAAAGCGGCCACTTTTAGCGTGAATCAATTTTTCGCGTACAAATGTTGGGTCCGCATTTATTTTTAGCTACTAAACCTGATCTATTTTTAACTATTTCGGGGTTACAACCTCTCGGAAAACACTTATACTATTTATTAAACAACCATGCACAAATGTTGAGTCCAACGCGTACGCGAATAATTGATTCACGCCAAAAGCGGCTACTACTGACGTGAATCAATTTTTCGCGTACAATAACAGACCCAACATTTGTGCATCGTTATTTAATAAATAGTATAAATGTTTGCAGAGAGGTTGTAACTCCGAAATTGTTTAAAATAGATCCGGTTTAGTAGCTAAAAATTAAAATCGATTGGCGTCGCTAGTGTGTCCTACCCATCCCCTTAACCGGTGATTTTGCGCCCAATGTTGTCGCTTTGAAGCCCGGGGACCATTTTACAGGATTCGGGATGTTTGTTAATTACAATGAAGCGACTGCCCATAGGTATTCGAACATGTTGTATTCCATTATGTTCGAACATATTAAAACAAGAGGGCGCCAGGTTATTGAAGGCGCCCGGGCGCTTCTTGGGCAGCGTTCGGGAAGCTACGCAGTATATTTTCGGCAGATCTACCGCAGTGTCTCAAGACGAAAGTCTTTAATGCGTGTGTGTTGCCAGTGATTACATACGGAACCGAAAAGTGGCCGCTTACAATGTCCCGATTAAGGAGGCTCAAAGTCACCCAGAGAGCAATGGAGAGGGCTATGCTCGGAGTCTCCCTGCGTGTTCGTATCAGAAATGATGAGATCCGCAGGAGAACTAAGGTCACAGACGTAGCCCAAAGGATTGCATGCCTCAAGTGGCAATGGGCAGGGCACATAGCGAGGAGAACAGACGGCCGTTAGGGCGAAAAGGTCCTCGAGTGGAAGCCACGTACAGGAAGTCGCAGCCGTGGCAGGCCTCCTACAAGGTGGACCGACGATCTGTTGAAGATCGCGGGAATCCATTGGATGCGGGAGGCACAGGTACCAATCTGTGTGGAGAACATTGGGGGAGGCGTATGTCTAGCAGTGGACGTCTATTGGCTGAAATGATGATGATGATGATGAATGTGTTTTGTCCTATAATGGATTGGCATAATAAAATTTATTTAGCATAATATTAATTTGGCCGAATTTGGTTTTAGCATAATATGTACTGTGGCATAATTATAATTTAGCATAATGCATTTATGCATAATTTTTTAGGCATTACCTTTCATTGTTTCATGTTTTCATTGTTTGAATCTAAAAAAAAAATAAGTAAGTAACCAGTATTTCCTATATTATATAGAGTCAAAGTAGGTTTAGGTGCGGCGGGTAGTAAGTAAATACATTATGC
The DNA here is from genome assembly GCA_019059595.1 of Marasmia exigua. Taxonomy (NCBI): domain Eukaryota; kingdom Metazoa; phylum Arthropoda; class Insecta; order Lepidoptera; family Crambidae; genus Marasmia; species Marasmia exigua. Next base: position 7,140,816 of record CM032492.1, read on the forward strand.
TAACTTATTTTATGCTTAGAATTTTTATGCTTCTTGACAGTTATCGTCAGCCCATTTAAGTCCCCACTGCTGGGACACGGGCCTCCCTCAATCACATGAGGTGTAATTGCCATACTCACCACGCTTGGCAGACGGGTTGCGAGGGTTTTGATATAAATGCAGAGTTTTCCTTCTCTGGGTGCTGATGATCATGCCAGCAGCTTTACCTTAGTCGCCTTTTACGACACCTCGGTAAGAGTGAGGGTGGCCTATTCTACTCTGCGGATTACCTATAAGCGTTTCCGCTGTCTATAGGATTTACCCACAGACAAAGTAGGTAGGAAATACTACGTGATTACCTCTTTATAAATAGTATAGATATATATGTGATAAAAATCTTATCAAAATGGCCTCGATTGTTTGATATAAGGTCTTTACCTATGAAATTCTTACCTATGAAAAAAAATTCTTCTAATGTGGGAGAGCCACGCTTAGGCATGAATAGGCCGGCCCGACCGGAGTGATACCACTGCCTCACAGAAAACCGTCGTGAAGCAGCGCCTGCGCTGTGTTTCGCCGTGTGAGTGAGGTTACGAGGAGTGCTCAAGTGTGTGCTCAAACACAAGTGCACTCTCTATTCCCTTACCCTCATATTCCGATGGGATACTACTGTGACACGACCAGAGAAGGATCGGGCGCAGGACCAACAGCTTAACGTGCTTTCCGAGGCACGGGGGTACAAGACCGCCAACTTCCAGACTCCGGGCTGCCACTAAGAATTTCTTACCGAAAACTTAGGTACAAATATTTGGCCCGACCCGGGGACCGAAACCGGGTCCTCTTGCGCAACCGACGCTAGTAAAATTAACTGTCCTATAATGGACTACGTCATCATCATCATCATTTCAGCTAATAGACGTCTACTGCTGGACATAGGCCTCCTTCAATGTTCTCCACACAGATCGGTCCTGTGCCGCCCGCATCCAATGGATTCCCGCGATCTTCACCAGATCGTCGGTCCACCTTCGCCTGCCACGGCTGCGACTTCCTGTATGTGGCCTCCACTCGAGGACCTTTCTGCCCCAACGGCCGTCTGTTCTCCTCGCTATGTGCCCTGCCCATGGACTACGTGTAGGATAGTTTTTCAGATTTTTTTTTAATTAATTAAGTTATAAAAAACTTTCATAACGACAAATATGAATGATAGACAACCATGGTTCAATTTGACCGTAGGAGAGTCATGCTTCCGCATAAATGGGAAGGTCCGAGTGATAGAATAGTATCTATCAAAACAGTAGTCTGTATCAGAGATAACCGGCGTAAAGCGGTAAGCTTTGTGGGTTTGACTGACCGGATGGCGCAATTGGTAGTGACCCTGCCTCTTACGCCAAAGGTCGTGGGTTCGATCCCCACCCTGGACAAACATTCGTGCGATGAACACTTGTGTTTGTTCGGTGTCTGGGTGTAATATATGTATTCAAGTATATATTTGTGTTCCTCTGTTGTCTGATATCTGTAACACAAGTGCTTAAGCTACTTAGTACGGAATCAGGTCGACCTATGAGATGTTGTGAGAATTATTATTGGAAGCGCAATCAGTGAGATAGGGCGTGAAAAGATTGGCAGCGCACTATTGATATAACGGGGTGCTCTCTGCCACTTATCACATAAAAAAATAACTGTACAATTTCTATTTTTTTATGCTAGAGTGGACAAACGAGCAAGTGAGTCACCTGATGGAAAGTAGTCAACTCCGCCGATTAACACTCGCGGAATCAGAGAGATCGCTAATGCGTTGCCGGCCTTTGTAAAAAAGAGTACGCTCTTCTCTTGAAGGTCCCTAAGTTGTAGTAGCCGTCATAATTCGGTCTAAATTCTTTGTGTGTGTATGTGTGTTTCCTCTGCCCAAGGTTATCTGAAAGAGATCGCCATTGGTGATAAGATCGCCGAAATTGAATTACCATTGTGTTAATAGCATTAAGTTCTGTAACTTTTTTTTTGCAAAAAGAAGTACTTATAGGTATATCCAATATTTAACACCTCGAAAATACAAATTTTCGACCAAAAATTGCTAAGTGGTATACCTAAGTGGTATAACACAAATTATGAAGCTGAAAACAGTATTTTGTACACTTTAGATATATTTTTTTCAACAGTAGAAAGTATAATTTAGTAAAAATCAGTATAATACTGTTTAAAACAGTATAGTTGGCAACTATACCCATGTATCACCCATCATTGCATGTGATATGTATGACAAGTAATTTGTATAATTAATTTACGTTTAACAGAAAAAAGTATAATTTAGTGAAAATCAGTATAATACTGTTATAAACAGTATAGTTGGCAACTATACCCATGTATCACCCACCATAGCATGTGATATGTATGACAAGTAATTTGTATAATTAATTTATGTTCAACAGAAAAAAGTATAATTTGGTAAAAAAACAGTATAATACTGTTTAAAACCGTATAGTCGACAACTCTACTCATGCATCACCCACCACATCATGTGATATATATGACAAGTCATTTGTATACTTTATTTTTGTTCAACAGAAAGAAGTATAATAATAATATTAATAACAACTATACCCATGTATCACCCACCATATCATGTGATACCTATGTATGACAATTAATTTGTAGAGGTAATTAATTTATGTTCAACAGAAAAAGTATAATTTAGTGAAGAACAGTATAATACTGTTCAAAACAGTATAATACTGTTCAAAACAGTATAATACTGTTCAAAACAGTATATTTGGCAACTCTACCCATGTATCACCCACCATAGCATATGATATATATGACAAGTCATTTGTATACTTTATTTTTGTTCAACAGAAAGAAGTATAATTTAGTGAAAATCAATATAATACTGTTTAAAACAGTATAGTTGGTAAATCTACCCATGTACCACCCACCATAGCATCTGATATGTATGACAAGTCATTTGTATAACTAATTTATGTTCAACAGAAAAAAGTATAATTTAGTGAAAATCAGTATAATACTGTTTAAAACAGTATAGTCGATAAATGTATCACCCACTATAGCATGTGATATGTATGACATAGTAATTCGATCACTCTTATCTAATATTAAAATGTGTGGGTGTCTATCATACAATGCCGCTATCGCCAAATCACTATCACTTCATAGTGAAAAAACAAAGTCGTATCTGTAATTGTATTTTACCCGACTACGGCGAAGCCAAAAATAACATTTTATAACAGTACACTCGCGAGGTATTTTTTTAATAGGTGGCCGAAGAACAGACGGATCACTTGTTGGTAAGCGATTGCCGCCGCCGGACACCTGTGACACCATTGGAGTCACAAGTACGCTGCCAACCTTTAAACCCCCCTTTCCCTTTCACGCAGCGAAACACAGCACAGTGCTGCTTCACGTCGGTTTTCTGTGAGGCATCTCTCCGAGAGTGATATCTGTCCGGTGGAGCCGGCCCATTCATGCCGAAGCGTGGCTCTCCCACGGTCAAAAGGTGTTACCGAAGTCCCACCCCCGTAAAATAACTAACAAACTAATTGTGAGAATAGTATTGAAAGAGTTATCCTTTAACTCCTTACCGTTGAAGAGTTGACCTTCCATCATCAGCAGAGCCACAAAATTAATACAATCAGGCGTAAATACAGGTGCAGTTTTGAAAAAACATGCAACTACCACTTATGGCGTTAATCCAAATTTCGAGTCAACAAACAGACCAAAAATGAGTGCACAGTTATTAAATAATAGTATAAACTAGCTTTTGCCCGCGACTTCGTCTGCGTTCACACAATATCTTTATAAATTATAGCCTATGTGTTATTCTGATCTATAAGCTACATTACTGTAAAGTTTCATTAAAATCCGTTTAGTAGTTTTTGCGTGAAAGAGGAACAAACATCCATCCATACATCCATCCAAACAAACTTTCGCCTTTATAATATTAGTAAGGATGTTTGCTTAGAGACTCTCGGTCCGATGGTGTTCAAATAGATCCGGTTTAGTAGCTAAAAATTTAAATCGATTGGCGTCGTCAGTGTGCCCCACCCGTCACCATAATTTTAATGATTTTTCACAAATCTTGTGGTTAGAACCCAACTTACATGTTTGGAAAAAAACATGATTGTATTTAATTGAATATACTTTTAATTTAATTAAGTGGATTCATTTTAATGATTTTTTACAAATCTTGTGGTTAAACTAGATAATGATGACACAAAAAATTAGATTTTAATGTCTTGCAACTCATACAGTTATCTTTGTATAATATTGACAGGTGATTAATTAGTTTTATTGTAATGTAAAGTAAAGTATCAGCCTATAAACTGTCCCAGTGCAGGGCAAAGGCCTCAATCATAGAAATCAAGTCATCGCTACTATGATGGGATTAGGCTTAACCACCACGCTTGCCAAATGCGGATTAGTGATCACAAACCCGAGCTATGTTCGAAAAATTCGAAACATACTTTTCGCTCGACCCGGGAATCGAACCCAGGACGTTTTTAACGTTTCAAAACAGGGCGTTTTTATTGTAACAGGCGTTTATTTAAAATTAGTCCTTGCGGATCATCATCATCATCAGCCCATTTAAGTCCCCACTGCTGGGGCACGGGCCTCCCAATCACATGAGGGGTAATTGCCATACTCACCACGCTTGGCAGACGGGTTGGCGAGGGTTTTGATATAAATGCAGAGTTTTCCTTCTCTGGGTGCTGATGATCATGCCAGCAGCTTTACCTTAGTCGCCTTTTACGACACCTCGGTAAGAGTGAGGGTGGCCTATTCTACTCTGCCGGGGACCACACGGCTTATCTATACCTTGCGGATATAAAGACACAATTAAAAGTACTAAGTCTTTTGTTTTATAAATAACATCCTCCAACCGATACGGTTATGTCGGCCAATCTCAACGATCGGCCACGTACACGGGATATAGTGATCAGGTGTGTGCGCAAACACAAGTGCTCTCTCTATCCCCTTCCCTCTATTCCCTTAGCCTCATAATCCGATGGGACATCAGTGTAACATGACCGGAGAGGGATCGGATTTCATAAATATTGTAGGTACGGATGGTCACACAACACATTACGCAAGAAGATAGCAGGTCCGAATTCGAGAATGCACCTATAGATTAAGAAATCTATATGCGTATTTTTACATTATTATCAATGATCGGAGTACGTAGTGCAATTTGGGTTTATTGAAAGCAAACATAGATAATATGGACATGCCCCGGGATTCTGACTATGATCCCGGGATTAAAATAAATATTTTTTTTATTTTAGAGTTAAATATTAAAGGTGAAGGGTAGGGCACACTAGCGACGCGCCAAGCGATTTATATTTTTAGCTATTAAACCGGATCTATTTTAAAGAATTACTAAATAACCATGCACAAATGTTGGGTCCAACGCGTACGCGAGAAATTTATTCCTGCCAAAAGTGGCCGCTTTTGCCGTGAATCAATTTTTCGCGTACAAAAACAGACTCATCATTTGTGCATGGTTATTTAATAAATAGTATAAGTGTTTACCGAGAGGTTGTAGTCCCGAAATTGTTTAAAATATATCCAATTTAGTAGCTAAAAATTAAAATCGAATGGCGTCACTAGTGTGCCCTACCCGTCACCTTAACGCATTTCAACCATGAAAGGGCTTATCTATAAACGTCCGATAGAACCATATTTACTTACAGTTTTTTCCTTTCTATCTAACGTACGTATTATGAATTTTGAAAGAACAAATATAACTTTTTTAATTAACATGGTATTACAATTATGAATAAGTTCGTAAGGCTGATGCTCGTGTGTATATACGAAAATAACTGTTAATACTTTAAAGTATATCTTTAATCCCGGGATTCCAGGCATGTCAAAATCGCAAGTACCAAAAAATAGCTCTAACTACTCCGATCATTGATTATTATCTTTCATCATCATCATTTCAGCCAATAGACGTCCACTGCTGGACTTAGGACTGCCCCAATGTTCTCCACACAGATCGGTCCTGTGCCGCCCGCATCCAATAGATTCCCGCGATCTTCACCAGATCATCGGTCCACCTTGTGGGGGGCCTGCCACGGCTGCGATTTCCTGTACGTGGCCTCCATTCGAGGACCTTTCCGCCCCAACGGTCTGTTCTCCTCGCTATGTGCCCAGCCCATTGCTACTTGAGGCATGCAATCCTTTGGGCTTTGGGCTATGTCTGTTCTTAGGCTCAAAGTCACCCAGAGAGCAATGGAGAGGGCTATGCTCGGAGTCTCCCTGCGTGATCGTATCAGAAATGATGAGATCCGCAGGAGAACTAAAGGTCACTTATCTATCATAGTTGAAGGAAAATATTTTGTGGAAACCTGCGTGTTTCGAATGATTTCTAAAAATTGTGGATTGTTGAGATAATGATTCTGAATGGATTATTGTCCTTTTATTTTCCCAGGGGTAATCATCATGGCCGTCACCTTGTCACATATAGGGAACAAAGGGGTGGGTGGGACTATAACCCTAACCAAAACCCCTGGAGCACTCCAGGGGTTTGCGCTCCGACTATGATTGCGCTGAGATGGACACCCATCTCAGCGCAATCACAGTCGGAAACCCCAGTCCCACATGTTTTTTTTAGTTGAGTCACTGGAAATGTTGATTTTTAAACTATAATAAAACCAAGGATATTGACCCTACAGCTTTAGTACCATAGTAACAAATACTCAGGGGAACAAGTTCTAAAGAATAGACAAAAAAAAATCTGGTCTTCACTTGGACCAAAAAGTGGATGTTCTTTAAAATGATTTGTATTTGTGAATATTATTTTCCATAACTCATAAGGAAAACTATAGACGTTAACTGTAAATTCAGGATATAGAATCTATAATCCCAATTTTTTCCTTTGTTATAGGTCAATGTATGAGATGTTGTAATATTTATTCATTTTACACATGAAACATAAATGTATTTTTTATTGCTAGTAGCGGCAAACGAACAAACCGGTCACCTATACCTAACCAATGAAAGAGCAGGAGAATGCGTAGCCGGTGTTTGAGAAAGAAAGTAGGTATAAGTATTCTTTTTTATAACTTATTTAATCGAAACTTTATTACTGAGAAAGCTTAACTGTAACCATCCCACCTATGCAATCCTTCTATTCAATTTTATTCTATACTTAACTATAGAATAAAAAGAAATTTAAATATCTATCCTATTCCTATTTTAAATTTTCCTATTTTATTGCAACCTAACACTTTTTATTAAATATTATTTTATGGCAAATTAACAAAACAATAACGCTTTAAAACACCGATGTCTAAACCGTTCATAAAAATGAACCCTATTTTTTTGGGACTATTCGTATTACGAATGGTCAATGCAACACATTTGAATTAAGAATTAACATTTTTTGAGACTATTCATATAAGGAATGGTCACTGCAACACGTTTGAATTAAGAATTAACATTTTTTGAGACTATTCGTATAAAGAATGGTCACTGCAGCACGTTTGAATTAAGAATTAACATTTTTGAGACTATTCGTATAAAGAATGGTCACTGCAACACGTTTGAATTATGAATTAACATTTTTTGAGACTATTCGTATAAGGAATGGTCACTGCAACACGTTTGCATTAAGAATTAACATTTTTGGGACTATTCGTATAACAAACAATCACTGTAACACGTTTGAATTAAGAATTGTGTAAGAATTTAACCCTCTCGACCACAAAAGTAACAATACTTCACCACACAAATATTTTTCACCACTCTCACTCGCGACTGTCACTGTCAAATCCAACGGTAAACAAGATGGCGCGCGTCCGCCCCGCGCGATGTCTGACCGGCCACTAAAGGTACAGTTTGTTTGTAAATAATGTCTGATAGAACAGAGCTGGCTTTTACACGATGCGATGACGCCATCATGAGGCAATAATGTAGCTCAGTTCTGTACAGATAACCGCATGTTGGATTTCTATAATCTCCACTTTGTATTCGGGTCCCATATGTTAGTTTCGAAAGACTTAGCGATTGTACGTTGTGGAGAAAATCTTTTGGCGAGGCTGGAGTGACAATCGTTAGCGAAATGGATAGGTACGCTTGAGTGGCAAGTCTTTTAGCGAGGTAAGCTGGAGTGAATTTGTTTTAGCGAAGTAGATAGGTACGCTAGAGTGAAAATCTTTGAGCGAAGTAGATAGGTACGCTGGAGTGACCAATCTTTTAGCGAGGTAGGCTGGAGTGTATTTTTTTTATCGAAGTAGATAGGTACGCTGGAGTGACAAATCTATTACCGAGGTAGATAGGTCCGCTGGAGTGACAAATCTTTTAGCGAGGTAGGCTGGAGTGTATTTTTTTAGCGAAGTAGATAGGTACGATGGAGTGAAAATCTTTTAGCGAAGTGGATAGGTACACTGGACTGAAAATCTTTTAGCGATGTAGGCTGGAGTGAAAAGCTTTTAGCTAGGTAGGCTGGAGTGAAAATCTTGTAGCGAACTTGATAGTTACGCTGGAGTGAAAATCTTTTAGCGAAGTAGATAGGTACGCTGGAGTGAAAATCTTTTAGCGAAGTAAATAGGCACCCTGGAGTAAAAATCTTTTAGCGTAGTAGGCTGGAGTGAAAATCTTTAAGCGAAGTAGATAGGCAACCTGGAGTAAAAATCATTTAGCGTAGTAGGCTGGAGTTAAAATCTTTTAGCGGAGAAGATAGGCAACTGAAGTGAAACTCTTTTAGCGAGGTAGGCTGGAGTTAAATCTTTTAGCGAAGTAGATAGGTACGCTGGAGTGAAAATCTATTAGCGAGGTACGCTGAAGCGAAAAATGTTTACCTAGGTATACCTACCATTGTATGAGGGTATAAGAACAGAGAGAGCGATTGCGTTTGCGCAAAAACGTGACTGATTGTTTAAATCGGACATTTAATTATTTCCTCTTTGACGATATAGAGACAGCTGGTCGCACGTGGGAAAAGTTGGCAGAAGCTTTAAGCCAACACAAAAGTCTAGATAAGATTTGTATGGCTAGTATGAGATATAATCTGACTGGTTCTAAAAATATCCGATCGGCAGAGAGCTTTCTATTCTTCCAATTGGTTTTATGACTGTTGTCATGGAAAGATATAAAATGTGTTAAGGTAGCGGGTAGGACACACTAGCGACGTCAATCGATTTTTATTTTTAGCTACCAAACCGGATTTTAAACAATTTCGGGGTTACAACCTCTTGGCATACAGTTATAAATACTATTTATTAAATAACCATGCAAAAATGTTGGGTCACGCCAAAAGTGGCCGCTTTTGGCGTGAATCAATTTTTCGCGTACAAAAACGGACCCAACATTTGCGCATGGTTATTTAATAAATAGTATAAGTGTTTGTAATATGGTTGCTTATAGGTTAAAAATAATAATAAAATACGAGTTTTGCATGACAATAAATTGTAAATATTTTTGGTCCCATATTTAAGGTAGGGCAGAGCCGCACAATGCGATTGCCGCCGCCCATGGATACCAGCGACACCAGTGGACTCACAAGTGCGCTGCCAACCTTAAAACCCCCATTTTCCTAGGCCTCCAGTACTCTAACTCACTCAGCGAAACACAACACAGTGCTGCTTCACGCCGGTTTTCTGTGAGGCCGTGGCATCACTCCTGTCGAGCCGGCCCATTCATTCCAAAGCTTGGCTCTCCTTGATCATATGGCTGGTGGACGATAAAAGATTAGCGACCTGAGCATATATTAAAATGTTCAAGTGTGTGCGCAAACATATGTGCACTTTATATTCCTTTATCACATTTCTATTAGTGTGACATGTTTGAAGTAGGATCGGGGGCAGGACTGACGGCTTAATGTGCTTTCCGAGGCATGGAGCTACAAGATAATCATTCAAGTTTTGGGCTGACACAGAATTTCTGTTTATGGGCCGGACCGCACATCGAACCCAGGGCCCCAAGAGCATCCGCACTGCTCTCGAGGCAGAAAAAGGGATGGAGAGTAACACAGGCTATTTTTTGTCTCTTTCTAACACGAGCAAAAGCTAGTATTAAAATAAATGTTAACACACGTGTAACATTTGTACTGGATAGAATCTCCACAGCTATCGTGCTATGTAAATTGTGTTTACACATTATCGTGACAGGATATTTAGAAATATGACGACAATTCTGAAAATCGGCAAGCCCCCGTCCTTATTACCTAATTGTTATGAAATCAGCGAAACACGACTTCGTCTGAAAATATTTTTACGTAGGTAGTAAATGTCTTTGTCAATAAGTTAAATAATAGATCGATGAAAAAAATAAACGGATTCTGAGTTTCTATTGGTTTTTAGTGAACAAATTTGGTGTTTATTTGTGCAGTGAAGTGTCGCGAAGAGATCCTAAAACTAAGATAAGATAAGAACCACAACACATTACACATAGAAGAAAACAGAGAAAACAAGGTAGAGACACAAAAAGTTGCGGCCAACAAGGCTCAGCCTGAGCATATGCTGCAACTCCCACACAGCAGCTGCAGCGCTGGTTTTCAGACTGGACCTTGGGTGACGCTTTTCCAGTTCGGCCTCCGGTACGCTCACTCAAGCAGCGAAACAAAGCACAGTGCTGTTTCACGCCGGTTTTCTGTGAGGCCGTAGTACCTATCACTCCGGTCAAGCCGGCCTATTCGAATATGATAGCGGAAAGTATGTAAGGATGCTTGTTGCCCTTTCACGCAAAAGCTACTTAATGGATTTTGAGGAAACTTTCAATTAGCTTATTAAACGAGCATAAGATAAAGACTAAAACTCATAAAGAATATTATCTATAAATAATATAAAGAAAGCTCTACCACCTCGCGAGTGAAACCTCAGGCGCAGCTAGTAATCATAATCATAATTCTCACAACATCTCTTAAGTTCACCTGATTCCGTACTAAGTGGCTTAAGCACTTGTGTTACAGATATCAGACAACAGAGGAACACAAATATATACTTAAATACATATATTACACCCAGACACTGAACAAACACAAGTGTTCATCGCACGAATGTTTGTCCAGGGTGGGGATCGAACCCACGACCTTTGGCGTAAGAGGCAGGGGCACTACCAATTGCGCCATCCGGTCAGTCAAAAGTAAAGTAAAGTATATAGCTATACATTACATAACAGTGTGGTGTCACTTCCACTATTGTGTACAGACGGCGTCAGATCAAGTTCACCCCTAGCAGTAACAGAATAACAGACATAAAAACGATCTAAACTCAAACAAGAAACGTCATTTTTGCCACGCAACCTTTAACCCACTCATTGTGAAATCAACTTCCTGCAGCGGTATTTCCGAACCGGTACGACATTGAGATCGAAACGAGCCTATACCTTCCTAAAAGGCCGGCAACGCATCTCCACTCCCTCTGGTGTGGCTGATGTCCATGGGTGGCGGTGATCATTACACTACTATCAGGTGACTCGCTTGCTTGTTTGCCTCCCTTTCTCATAAAAAAGGTGACTCAACGATACACCGTGAGGAACTTTTTTTTGCAACTTCCTTGCCCCTTATTCTCTTAGATCATCACCTCACCTCTTTAGCTCAGAGTGCTATTCAAAGACACGCTTTGGTACCCTATCTTTGCATCATGATCCAGATTAGGAGGATCAGTCAATTAATCAATCAATCAGCCTATCGCCGGCCTCCCCCAAAGAGCGCCAACCAGCCCGGTCCTGAGCGGTCCGCATCCAGCGCACACCAGCCATCTTTCTCAAATCGTCAGTCCATCGCGCCGCAGGGCGTCCAACACTGCGTTTCCACGTGTCGACCGCTCCACTCCAGTACGTGTCGACTCCACCTTTCATCAGTGCGTCTAGAAACATGACCGGCCCATCTCCACTTCAGCGTGCTGATCCTGCGTGCAATGTCCATGACTTTAGTTCTCTGACGAATAACCTCGTTACGAATTTTATCCGCCAGAGCGACTCCAAGCATAGCACGCTCCATTGCCCGCTGAGTTACTTTAAACCTGTGGATCAGCCCCGCAGTCAGTGTCCACGTTTCGGCTCCATATGTCATTACTGGCAAAATCAGTATCAATGGAGTTTGCCCATCTCACACCTGCGTTTTGCAGACGACATCTACATTATGGCTGAATCTCTGGAGGACTTGGAAGTGATGCTGAACGACCTAAGCGATTCTTATGGCTGGTGGGTCTGAGCAAGACTGAATATCGAAAGTAAATGTCAGTATTTATGAGCAAGGTGAAAACATTTGATTAATTATTTATTTCTTCTTTGCTATCTCAATCTCAATTTTATGCATGCGACTGTTGCATAGATATGGAACAGATGCGCAATAATGTTATGGTAGTCGCTGAAAACCAGCGTCGGGGTTGGTCTCTTGGATCAGCACCGACTATTGCTGAGCGGCCGCCTGTTTGGCGCATACAGGGATAATGTTGTCCTACTTTTTGTTAATGATTTATGTCTAGGTTATGTTTCTAATTAAGTTTCCTTGTTTTGTATTGTGCCAAATAAAGTTTTCATTCATTCATTCATTCATTCATCCATTCATTCATTCATTCATTCAATTACATAAAATGTCGATTGTCGGTGGCGTGGCATAGAACTTTATCTATCTCCAGGGATGTTGCGAATATCTGCATCCGCATCCGCATCGATTTAGGCATCCGCATCCGCATCTGCATCCGCAAAAATCGATGCGGAGCTAATGCGGATGCGAATGTGTTGCAGGTCAGGACAAGAAAGAAAGGGGCGGGACCGGCGAGTGGCGCGTGTCGCGCGCTCGTGCTAATTGACCAATAGAAATCAAATAAGATCAAGATTTTTGTAAAGATCCGCTTCCGCATCCGCGGATTTGCCCCCTGGAATCCGCATCCGCATCCTCATCCGCGGATGTGAAAAAATCAGCAACCGCAACAACCCTGATCTCTACTATTTATAATGAGTTTAATCCTACTACAGACAGACAGCGGCAACGCCTATAAGTAATCATAAAACACGAAACGCTTGCGCGATGGAATCGACACCTAACGCCATCTATAGGCATAAGGAGGAACCAATGTCCCGAAACGTCATCGTGGGCCAATAGTCCGTAATAAACACTTGTTTATTACTAAATAAATTATAGTAATAAACACTTGTTTATTACTATAATAATTTCAGGGCTCCCAGAAAATAACAAAATGAAACGCTACTCTATAATTTCGCCCTCCTAATAATAAAACATAATGACATAATCTCTTTATATACAGGGTGTATCTGTGAACATTTACATCCCTTTAACCACGTGTTCTGCCAACCATTCTGAACAACATTTGTTCTACGACTTTTCGAAATTAGTCAAAAATTATTTCGACTCCCAATTTCGATGACCAAGTAATGTGACCGACTTTGTATAAAAAGTTGTAATTTTTTATGCGAATTCCCAAAAGTCATATAGCAAATGTTGTTCAGAATGGTTGATAAAACACGTGGTTAAAGGGATGTAAATGTTCACAGATACACCCTGTATTGCTCTCTTTCTGACCCCAAAGGTCATAACATTCATTCTTTCACTTTCTTATAAGATTTTGACTGCCTCGGTGGCGGAGTGGTTAGTGAGGAGCAACGGCTGCTCTTGGGGTCCCGGGTTCGGTCCCCGGGTCCGGCCAGAATCATAATCAGAATACTTTATTTGCATAATTTCAGGTGCATAGTGATCTTCATCATCATCATCAGCCCATTTAAGTCCCCACTGCTGGGGCACGGGCCTCCCTCAATCACATGAGGGGTAATTGCCCTACTCACCACGCTTGGCAGACGGGTTGGCGAGGGTTTTGATATAAATGCAGAGTTTTCCTTCTCTGGGTGTTAATGATCATCCCAGCAGCTTTACCTTAGTCGTTAGAGTAGCATAGTGATGCTACAGTGTTATTTGGTAACGAATTTGTACCTGAGGTTTTCTTTCCCCCGGATTGGGTTTCCGGTATCCTCACTCACGCAGCGAAACAAAGCACAGTGCTGCTTCACGTCGGTTTATTGTGAGGATGAGCCGGCCCATTCATGCCGAAGCGTGGCTCTCCCACGGTCGGTTTTTATTCGCACAGTTAAAACTGCTCTATGACGCTGTTTTAGTTAACTAAGCTTTATCAAAGGTTTAGGAATAAAGCTTTCCATTTTAGTTGTTATTGTCATTTTTTGCCGGTTATCTAAATTAGCCGACCAAAAGTGGTTTTAAAATACGACAAGAATAATAATGATGTTAAAAAAAAACAGCCAACCGTTGTCACGTAACGGAGGGTTTTACGGAGCTAAAAAAGGGGGAAAAGAAATACAGATTCCCTCGATCTTCACAAGATATCGGTCACCTGTGGGGGCTGCCACGGCTGCGATGTTCCTGTTACGTGGCCTCCATTCGATGACCTTTCCGCCCCCAACGGTCTGTTCTCCTCGATATGTGCCCAGCCCATTGCTACTTGAGGCATGCAAATCTTTTGGGTTGGCTATGTCTGTCTTAGGCTCAAAGTCACCCAGAGAGCAATGGAGAGGGATATGTCGGAGTCTCCCTGCGTGTATGTATCAGGAAATGATGAGATCCGCAGGAGAACTAAAGGTAATTATCTATCATAGTGAAGGAAAATATTTTGTGGAAACCTGCGTAAAACACGCAGGTTTCCACAAAAATATACACGTAATTATCGAATGATTTCTAAAAATTGTGGAGTGTTGAGATAATGATTTTGAATGGATATTGTCCGTTTATTTTTCCCTAGGGGTAATCATCATGGGCCGTCACCTGTCACAATAGGGAAACAAAGGGTGGGTGGGACTATAAAACCATAACCAAACCCCTGGAGCCTAGAAGGGGTTTTCGCTCCGACTATGAATTGCGCTGAGATGGAGAACCCAATCTCAGCGCAATCACAGTCGGAAAAACCCCAGTCCCACATGTTTTTTTTAGTTTGAGTCATCTGGAAATGTTGATTGTAAACTATAATAAAACCAAGGATATGACCCATACAGCTTTAGTACTCATAGTAACAAAACTCAGGGAACAAGTTCTAAAGATAGACAAAAAAAAATATGGTCTTCACTTGGACCCAAAAAGTGGATGTTCTTTAAAATCGATTGTATTTGTGAATATATTTTCCATAATCTCATAAGGAACACTTGAGGACGTAAACTGTCAATTCAGGAATATAGTACTCCTATAATCCCAATTTTTTCCTTTGTTATAGTCAATGTATGAGGATGTTGTAATATTATTCATTTTAACACATGAAACATAAATGTATTTTTTATTGCTAGTAGCGGCAAATCGAACAAACCGGTCACCTATACCTAACCACATGAAAGAGCCGGTGTTTGAGAAAGAAAGTAGGTCATAAGTATTCTTTTTATAACTTATTTAATCGAAACTTTATTACTGAGAAAGCTTAAACATGTAACCATCCCACCTATGCAATCCTTCTATTCAATTTTATTCTATATTAACTATTAGATAAAAAGAAATTTAATATCATTCCTATCCGTATTTTAAATTTTCCTATTTTATTGCAACCTAACACTTTGTATTAAATATTATTTTATGCAAATTAACAAAACAATAACGCTTTAAAACACCGATGTCTAAACCGTTCATAAAAATGAACCCTATTTGTTGGGACTTATTCGTATGACGAATGGTCAATGCAACACATTTGAATTAAGAATTAACATTTTTTGAGACTCTTCAATATAAGGAATGGTCACTGCAAAACAGTTTGAATTAAGAATTAACATTTTTTGAGACTTTATATAAGGAATGTCACTTAGCAACAGCGTTTGAATTAAGAATTAACCTTTTTTGAGACTATTCGTATAAGAATGGTCACTGCAAGCCGTTTTGAATTAGAATTAACAATTTTTGAGACTAGTTCGTTAATAAAGAATGGTCACTGCAACACGTTTGAATTATGAATACATTTTTGAGACTATTCGTATAAGGAATGTCACTGCAACACGTTTGCATTAAGAATTAACATTTTTGGGATATTCGTATAACAAACAATCCCACTGACTAACACGTTTGGAATTAAGAATTGTTTGTGTAAGAATTAAACCCTCTCGACCACAAAAGTAACAATAATTCACCACACAAATATTTCACCACTCTCAATCGCGAATGTCACGTCAAAGCAACCCAACGGTAAACAAGATCGGCGCGCGTCCGCCCCGCGCGATGTCTGACCGGCCACTAAAGGTACAGTTTGTTTGTAAATAATGTTGATAGAACAGAGCTGGCTTTTACACCCCGATGCGATGACGCATCATGAGGCCAATAATGGTAGCTCAGTTCTGTACAGAAACCGCATGTGGATTTCTATAATCTCCCACTTGTATTCGGGTCCCATATGTTAGTTTCGAAAGACATTAGCGGATTGTACGTGTGGATGAAAATCTTTGGGCGAGCTTTAGAGTGAACCAATCGTTACGCGAAATGGATAGGTACGCTTGAGTGGCAAGTCTTTTAGCGAGGTAAGCTGGAGTGGAATTTGTTCTAGCGAATGTCGATAGGTACGCTAGAGTGAAAATCTTTGAGCGAAGTAGATAGGTACGCTGGAGTTGACCATCTTTAATGGCGAGTAGGCTTGGAAGTGTATTTTTTTGTTATCGAAGTAGTAGGTACGCGTGGAGTGACAAATCTATTACCGAGGTAGATAGGTCCGCTGGAGTGACAAATCTTTTATAAGCGAGGTAGGCTGGAGTTTATTTTTTTTAGCGAAGTAGATAGTACTATGGGAGTGAAAATCTTTTAGGCGAAGTGGATATGTACACTGTACTGAAAATTTTTAGCGATGTAGGCTGGAGTGAAAAGCTTTAGCTAGGAGGGCTGGAGTGAAATCTTGTAGCGAACTGATAGTTACGCTGGGGAGTAAAAATCTTTTAGCGAAGTAGATAGGTACGCTGGATGAAAATTTTTAGCGAAGTAAATAGGACCTGGAGTAAAAATCTTTAGACGTAGTAGCTGGAGTGAAAATCTTTAAGCGAAGTAGATAGGCAACCTGGAGTAAAAATCATTTAGCGTAGTAGGCTGGAGTTAAAATCTTTTAGCGGAGAAGATAGGCAACGAAGTGAAACTCTTTCTAGCGAGTAGGCTGGATAAATCTTTAGCGAAAGGTAGATAGGTTCGCGGGAGTGAAAATCTTATTAGCGAAGGTACGCTGAAGCGAAAAATGTTTACCTAGTTATACCTACCATTGTATGAGTGTATAAGAAACAGACGGAGAGCGATTGCGTTTGCGCAAAAACGTGGACTGATTGTTTAATCGGACATTTAATTATTCCTCTTTGACGATATAGAGACAGCTGGTCGCACGTGGGAAAAGTTGCAGAAGCCTTTAAGCAACACAAAAGGTCTAGATAAGATTTGTATGGCTAGTATGAGATATAACTGAACTGGTTCTAAAATATCCGATCGGCAGAGAGCTTTATATTCTTCCAATTGGTTTTATGACTGTTGTATGGAAAAGATATAAAATGTGTAAGGTAGCGGGTAGGACACACTAGCGACGTCAACGATTTTTATTTTAGCACCAAACCGGATTTTAAACAATCGGGTTTACAACCTCGGGCATACAGTATAAATACTATTTATTAAATACCATGCAAAAATGTTGGGTCACGCAAAAGTGGCCGCTTTTGGGCGTGAAGCAATTTTTCGTGTACAAAAACGGACCCAACATTTGCGCATGGTATTAATAAATAGTATAAGTGTTTGTAATATGGTTGCCTATAGCGGTTAAAAATAATAATAAAATACGAGTTTTTTGCATGGCAATAAATTGTAAATATTTTTGGTCCCATATTTAAGGTAGGGCAGAGCTCGCACAATGCGATTGCCGCCGACCATGGATACCAGCGACACCAGTCGGACTCACAAGTGGTGCTAAAACTTAAAACCCCCATTTTCTAAGGCCCCAGTACTCTAACTCATCAGCGAAACCACAACGCAGGCTGATTCACCCCCGCCGGTCTTTCGGTGAGGCCGTGGCATCATCTGTCGAGCCGGCCCATCATTCCAAAGCTTGGCTCTCCTTGATCATATGGCTGGTGGACCCGATAAAAAGATTAGCGACCTGAGCATATATTCAACTGTTCAAGGTTGTGCGACAAACATTGTGCACTTTATATTCCTTTATCACATTTCTATTAGTGTGACATGTTTTGAAGTAGGATCGGGGGCAGGAAGACGGCTTAATGTGCTTTCCGAGGCATGGAGCTACAAGATAATCATTCAATTTTTGCGGCTGGATACAGAAGTTTCTGTTTATGGGCTGAAAGCACATCGAACCCGCGGCCCCAAGAGCATCCCCGCACTGCTCTCGAGGAGAAAAAGGTGATGCTCGAGAGTAACACAGGCTATTTTTTGTCTCTTTCTAACACGGAAGCAAAAGCTAGTATTAAAATAAAATGTGGGCTAACACACGTGTAAAAAAAACATTTTTTTGTACGGATAGAATCTCCAACATCTATCGTGCTATGTAAATTGTGTTTACACACAATTATCGTGACCAGGATATTTAGAAATATGACGACAATTCTGAAAATTCGGCAAGCCCCCGTCCTTATTACCTAATTGTTATGAAATCAGCGAAACACAGACTTCGTCTGAAAATATTTTTACGTAGTAGTAAATGTCTTGTCCAATAAGTTAAATAATAGATCGATGAAAAAATAAACGGATTCTGAGCTTTCTATTGGTTTTTAAGTGAACAAATTTGGGTTTGTTTATTTGTGCAGTGAAGTGTCGCGAAAGAGATCCTAAAACTAAGATAAGATAAGAACCACAACACATTACACATAGAAGAAAAACAGAGAAAACAAGGTAGAGACACAAAAAGTTGCGGCCAACAAGCGCTCAGGCCTGAGCATATGCTGCAACTTCCCACACAGCAGCTGCAGGCGCGGTTTTCAGACTGGACCTTGGGGACGCTTTTCCAGTTCGGCCTCGGTACGCCTCACTCAAGCAGCGCGAAACAAAGCATAGTGCTGTTTCACGCAGGTTTTCTGTGAGGCCGTAGTACCTATCACTCGGTTCCAAGCCGGCCTATTCGAATATGATAGCGGAAAGTAATGTAAGGATGCTGGTGCCCTTCACGCCAAAAGCTAATAATGGATTTTGGAGGAAACTTTCAATTAGCTTATTAAACGAGATAAGATAAAGACTAAAACTCATAAAGAATATTATCTATAATACTATAAAAGAAAGACTCTCCCACCCGCGAGTGAAACCTAAGGCGCGCTGCTCGTAATTATAATCATAATCTCACAACATCTCTTAAGTTCACTGATTCCGTACTAAGTGGCTTAAGCACTTGTGTTACAGATTATCAGACAACCGAGGAACACAAAATATTATACTTAAATACATATATTACAACCAGACAATGAACAAACACAGTGTTCATCGCACGAATTGTTTGTCCAGGGTGGGGATCGAACCCACGACCTTGGCGTAAGAGGCAGGGGCAACTACAATTGCCCATCCGGTCAGTCAAAAGTAAAGTAAAGTATATAAGCTATACATTACATAACAGTGTGATGTCACTTCACATTGTGTACAGCGGCGTCAGCTTCAAGTTCACCCTAGCCGTAACAGAATAACAGACATAAAAACGATCTAAAAAACTCAAAAAGAAACCGGTCATTTTTGCCACGCAACCTTTTAAAACCCACTCATTGTTGAAATCAACTCCATGCCAGCGTTATTTCCGAACCGGTACGACATTGAGATCGAAACGAGCCTATACCTTCCTAAAGGCCGGCAAACGCCTCTCCACTCCTCTGGGTTGTGGCTGATGTACATGGTGGCGGATGATCATTACACTACTAATCAGGGTGGACTCGCCTTGCTTGTTTGCCTCCCTTTCTCATAAAAAAGTGACTCAACGATACACCGTGAGGAACTTTTTTTTGCAAACTTAATTGCCCATTATTCTCTTAGATCATCACCTCACCTCTTAGCTCAGAGTGCTATTCAAAGACACGCTTTGGTACCCTATATTTGCAATCATGATCCAGATTAGGAGGATCAGTCAAATTATCAATCATCAAGCTATCGCCGGCCTTCCCCCAAAGAGGCGCCAACCAGCCCGGTCCTGAGCGGTCGCATCCCCAGCGCCACCACAGCCACTTTCTCAAATCGTCAGTCCATCGCGCCGCAGGGCGTCAAACAATGCGTTTCACGTGTCGACCCCCCGCTCCACTCCAGTAACGTAGTCGACTCCACCTTTTCATCAGTGCGTCTAGCAACATGACCGGCCCATCTCACTTCAGCGGGCGATCCTGCGTGCAATGTCCATGACTTTAGTTCTATGACGAATAACCTCGTTACGAATTTTATCCGGCCAGAGCGACTCCAAGAATATAGCACGCTCCATTGCCCGCTGAGTTACTTAAACATGTGGATCAGCCCGCAGCAGTGTCACGTTTCGGCTCCATAATGTTCATTAATGGCAAAAATCATTATCAAT
>CM032492.1:7161359-7177153 GCA_019059595.1 Marasmia exigua
AGACGCCCCGCGAAATTGGCTGAGGGACATCGAAGGATGCTTGGTGTGGGTGATGAGGGTGGTGCCGAAAATCGGTAGAGTGGCGTCTATTAGGGGAGACCTATGTCCAGCAGTGGACGAGTGTGGGTTGCTGATGATGAACTGTAGAATAAGGTTAAACTTTTAAAATATAATAATAATAGAGGAGGGAGGAGGATAGGGATAGTCGCTGGCTGGTGTCACATCACTTTTAGAGTAAATTGTCAATAGAAAGGGCCTCTACGTGTCAGCTGGTGGAGCCGACTCCACGCACGCCTCCCAAAAATCCGGGACATAATGGCCCGAAGTTATGGATCTAACGACAATCATAATAATAATTCGTTTATTTTAGGCAACAAGATACATTCAAAAATATTTCATTGGCCCATAGAATAAATACCTTACAGTCTAAAATACATACAAAATAAAATAATGAATGAATTAAAGCTTTATTTGGCACATTACCATACTATCATACCATATTATCATATTTGAACAAATGAGGTGTCGTTAGAAGCATCTTAGTTGTCTTCTGGTTATAGGCAACATGACGTCACGTTCAGTTTATTACAGCGCCCTCTAGGGGACTTAGAGTAAGGAACTAAAAAAAAATTTTGCTTGACGGTACCGTGTGGGGTATCAAATGAAAGAGCTTTTTAGCACATTTCAAATATGTTAACATAACTAAAAATATGTTAAATAAAAATAAAGTTCAAAAACCTAAAACCTGACTACCAAAAAAACACGATCTAAAAAGTACAAAACAAGAAAATTGTCTGTGCTAAAATGATTATGCCGTTCGCCGTGGTCGTATGCCACCTACTGTAGCAAAACAGATTCATTATAATAATAAAATAAAATCAATGTGGCATACGACCACGGCGATACGGCATAATCATTTCAGCAGAGACCATTTTCTTGTTTTGTACTTTTTAGATCGTGTTTTTTTGGTAGTCGGCTTTTTAAAAAGTTATTCTAACCTTATTCTACAGTTAGTTGTAATAAACTCAAACTCAAAATACAACAGGTCGGAGTAATCAACAACCGTAGAATGACTCTTCAGACACTAGGCCTTTTCAGCTACAATCGCTCAATTCTTATTTATCACCATCTCTCTCTTTCCAGGTGACAGACCTCTTCAGCCAGATGCGGGAACCGTCTCCAGGGGCTATCAGCCCCAAGAGCTCCACCAGCTCGCTCCACAACGCCGTGACGAAGAACCTGGGCTTCCAGCAGCAGAACGCTGAGCTGCCCTGGAGCAGCCCAGCGATATCACTACCAGGGAATGCTAGCAACAACCTGTGAGTAATTAGATATAATAATATAATATAATTAGAACATCAAACGAACTTACCTGAAGTGAAGTTCGATCATAATTATCCTGTCTTCGCCGAAGAGATTTATTCCTTGACCATTAGTATGCCCTGCTACGCGCCAATCATATTCACAACATCTCATACGTTGACCTGATTCCGTACTTTCCGCTTAAGCTTAAAAAATAAGAAATAAATCCACCCGCGAAACCCGGGCGGGCCGACATTAGTGCATTTCCTTAAGTTAAAAATAAAGTATTATAGTTAAGCTTCATAAGTAAAGTCCGCGGCATGTACAACCTGTGCGGATAAAGAATGGGATCAGAAATGGCGGCGCATCTATTCACTTCTCGCTCGCACACTATTTGAGTCTATACTCGCACCCCACGATGATGACGAAATAGTGTGCGAGCGAGAAGTGAATAGATGCGACGCCATTTCTGATCCCATTCTTTATCCGCACAGGTTGTAAAATAGATAACTTTCTATGAAAATTGGTTAATGCGTAGGTACTCAAGGACAACGCCAAAGTTGCGTACCGCGGGCTGTAAACAAGTTAACTATTTAAATATTAATAAGTGCCAGCAAAATCTTTATGTACACGAGAACTACTGCTGACTAACTGCTTTACAGTTTGGCAGATAAAAAGCACTTGTCTTACAGATATCAGATAACAGAGGAACACAAGTATATACTTAAATACATATATTACACCCAGACACCGAACAAACACAAGTGTTCATCGCACGAATGTTTGTCCAGGGTAGGGATCGAACGCACGACCTTTGGCGTAAGAGGCAGGGTCACTACCAATTGCGCCATCCGGTCAGTCAAAAGATTGCCCTTAAAGATCCCACCATAACGACCACCTCGGTGGGGCGTAGTGGTTTGTGGATCGCACTTTAAGGTGACGGCTGAGCAAGTGAAAAATTTGTACTTAAGTTTTCGGTAAGAAATTTTTAGTGTCAGTCCGGAATCTGGAAGTCGGCGGTCTTGTACCCCCGTGCCTCGGAAAGCACTTTAAGCCGTTGCTCCTGTGCCCAATCCCTCGCCGGTCGTGTCACGATGGTGTCCCATCGGAATATGAGGGTAAGGGAATAGAGAGTGCACTTGTGTTTGCGTACACATTTGTGCACTAATATATCCTACGTACGTCGCTGATCTTTGAGATTGGTCGCCGTTGCCGTAATCGGTTGGAGGATATTATAGCGCTGTTTGACGAGTAAATGACACCGCGCATTGTCACGTCAGTTTCAACTGTGGAGATCCATTTCTTGTCACGATTTGAAGCTCCACCAGCTCGCTCCACAAGGCCTTAACCAAGAACCTGGGCTTCCAGCAGCACTACTTGGAGCTGCCCTGGAGCAGCCCAGCGATTTCACTGCCAGGGAATGCTAGCAATAACCTGTGAGTCTTGTCGTAGGTCAACGAAATCTTCGATAACTGACTTTTGAAAGTGGTAGAGCCACACTTCGGCATAAATGGGCCGGCAGAGACACGGCCTCACAGATAATCGATGTGAAATAGAAAGAAAGAAAAAAGAAAGAAAAAATATTTATTTGGACACAATTAAAAATTACAAGTACATTCAAATAACACAACATTTTACAGTAGGCAAATCAATACAGGTGTACAAGTATATGTGCCCAAAATGGTATCCACTCAGCATGTGTTAGCGACTAGAGTAGGAGCCGCTAACGCTGGTTTTCAGTGGAACCAGTTATTATTATGAGGGGCTAAAGTGACATGTATTATTACAAGAAGTATACAATTGCCAATTCCAAATATGAATGGCTCATTCACAAAAAAATAGATAATAGCAATGAGCTGTGTTCCGCTGCGTGAGTGATGGTACCTGAGGCCCCATCCGGGGAAAAAGGGGGTTTATAGGTTGGCAGCACACTTGTGACTCCACTGGTGTCTCGGGTGACCATGAGCGGTGACAATCGCTTACCATCGGGTGCAAAGAATATAATACTCTCTTGAGAGATCGGGTGATATCTGTCTGCTCGTTTGCCACCTATCGCATAAAGAAATTTGAAAATCTAGAGGTGCATGCTCGAATTCAAACTTATAACCTCCCGTATGGAAAGCGTGATCTTATTCACTGAGTTACTGTCGCTCGAATTAGTATATAAAAAAATATATATGTCACAACATCACATACATTGATCTGACTCCGAGATAGGTAGCTCAAGCACCTGTGTTACGGATATCAGAATCAACAGCGGAATCACAAATATTACCATCATTGAATACTTATCTTTCGTAAATACATACTTATAATACATAGAAAAAACCAGACAATTCAAACAAGAGCCCAATTCTCGTGCTCGTGACATTTATTTTCATACGACATATGTCACTAAAACATAGTTTTATTGTGATCCGACAGAGAACCAAAGTCATCGACATTGCTCACCGGATTAGCAAGCTTAAGTGGCAGTGGGCTGGCCATATTAGCCGCAGAACCGACAACCGATGGCGTAAACGAGTTCTGGAGTGGAGACGGCGTCTTGGCAAACGTAATGTAGGGCGCCCTCTGGCTAGGTGGGGGGACGATCTGCGCAGGATGGCTGGCAAGAGCTGGATGCGAGAAGCCATGGATAGATCACAGTGGCGAACAATTGGAGAGGTCTACGTCCAGCAGTGGACTGCGATAGGCTGATGATGATAGTTTTTTTGTATGGTTTTCAGGTGATATCCGCCTTGTTTTCAAAATATCACAAGCCCGAGAATTGGGCTCTATGTTTTGGCGATATATATCGTATGATGACAAAATATCACGTCATACATAGGTATATAACATAGTTTTTTTGGATGGTTTACGGTATATGTTCGTGCACACAAATGTTTGTACCGTGCGGGTATCGAACCCGCAACCCTTGCACCAGAGGCAACGTTCACTAACACTGATCCAAATGAGTCGTCATACAACATTGTTGTTAGGGAAACTGTTTACATTCATTGGCGAATCGATTAGGCCAATTGGTCTTAATAAACACTGGTTGTTACCTTGACATTGAATCCGTATTGATACCACGAGCCAATATTGCTAGTTGGTACAATTTAAATGATACATTTGCGTGGAACGTGATGTTGTTTAGTATAAACGGGCCTAGCGACCTGTAGCAAAAACACTAATATATCTGTCCGTCCGTCCGTATGTCACAGCCACTTTTCTCCGAAACTATAAGAACTATACTCAAAGATACTATTGAAACTTGGTAAATAGATGTATTTTGTTAACCGCATTACGATTTTCACAAAAATTGGAAAACATAAAAAAGCCATCTTGAATTTGAAATTTGTCACAGTAAACGTATTCTGCTACTCAAACCCTTTTATATGATACCCATATTGTGGGAGTTGTGTTAAAACATACAATCTATATCTTTGTGACGGCGGCCATCTTGGATCGATTTTTATCCAACATAGCTAAGAACACTCCCTTCTTATTCATCTTTCAAACAAAAAAAAACATAATCAAATTCGGTTCATTTGTTCGGGAGCTACGATGCCATAGACAGATACACACACAGACACGTCAAACTTATAACACCCCGTCGTTTTTGCGTCGGGGGTTAAAAACAGTTGTTTTAACAAAAGTACTTGTTATAAAAATATTATATATATTAGTTAAATCAGTTTTTTAACACTTCATCAACCGTTTTGAAACTCAGTCAATTCTACCATTACTGCCGATTCTTGTCATCAGCTTCATGTAACTTGTTTCATTGTAAAAGGTCACTGGATTTTTCCTCAACCTTGCCTACAAAAGGTTACCGACCGTCGCATGTAAAAGCGATCTTATCGACAAATAGGTATGTCACATGTGATTGGGACAAAAGATGTGCATCCTCGCAAAAGATTTATTAACTCCGTAACTCCCTTCATTGATTTATACATCTATACATCTTTAACTCCCAAATGACGTCGTCTAAAAAGATGTAGAACGAAATCGCCATAATAAAACTGTGCGTGTTAAGGTGACGGGTAGGGCACACTAGCGTCGCCAATTGATCTAAATTGTTAGCAACTAAACCAGATATTTTTTCAACAATTTTATAGCTGCAGCCTCTTGGGAAACAAAAAAGCAGACCCAAAAGTTAAGTATAAGTAATAAAGAAATAGTACCACTATTTATTTAATACTTATACTTAACTTTTGGTCTGCTTTTGTACTCGAAATGAGAAACGCCAAAAACGGCCACTTATGTCGTTAATTCAAATTTCGAGTTCAAAAACAGATCAAAAAATTAAATAAATTGTATAAATGTTTGGTTAGGAGTCCCGCTCTAAAATGTTTGAAATAGATCCGGTTTAGTAGCTAACAATTTAAATCGATTGGTGTCGCCTTAAAAAAAGATATTGAATGAGCGAGACTGGTTTGAAAGAGTGAGGATTCGATAAGCCAAAATGGGATGGAGCATGATAAGAACTCGTGGTTAACTCCGTAACTCTTTTATTCTTTTATACATCTTTAACTCCCTGATGTGAAGATCGATTTTAGAATGACTACGACCAAAAAGATGTAGAGCGAAATGGCCATATTAGGATTGTGCGTGTCAAAAAAGAGATTAATTGAGCTATGAAAACTAACCTAACTCCTTGTTGGCGACGGCCACAACCATTCTTCAAATGTGATACCACTGCCTCACAGAAGACCGGCGTGAAGCAGCGCCTGCGCTGTGTTTTGCCGTGTGAGTGAGGGTTACCGGAGGCCCAATAGGGGGAAGGGGAAAAGATTGGCAACGCACTTGTGACTCCACTGGTGTTTCGGGTGTCCATGGGCGGCGCAATTGCTTACCATCAGGTGATCCGTCTGCTCGTCTGCCACCTCTCATATAAAAAAAAATAATCTTTTTTATATATTGTCTATCCACAATATTACAAATCGCGAACTAAAGTAATTACCGTACTAAATAAAGCTCACGTCATACCGTTTTCCAACAACCAATGATAAAAAGGGCTGGCATGAATTTTGTTCCGGTACTCCTTAGTTCGCGATATGGAGTAAGGGGGTATGCGTTTTATTTATACTTCTTTTCTTTTGATACTTCTATATTGTCTTTGAAAACCTTTGGCTAAGTTTTATTATATATGTTATTTTATTATAGGTTGTTGTGTAAATAAGTAAAAAGCTGTTGTTTTTTTAATTGTGAACTTTAGTAACCGAAGGCTAGGGACACTAGGCGTATTCAATACTGCTATTGGAATCGATTGCAAAACCATTAATATATATTAATATATTATAACAGTGGGAGAGCCACGCTTCGGCATGAATGGGCCGGCTCGACCGGAGTAATACCACGTCCTCACAGAAAACCGGCGTGAAGCAGTGCATGCGCTGTGTTTCGCTGCGTGAGTGAGGGTACCGGAGGCCCAATCCAGGGGAAGGGGGGTTAAAAGGTAAGCAGCGCACTTTTGACACCACTGGTGTTGCAGGCGTCCATGGGCGGCGGTAATCGCTTACCATCAGGTGATCCGTCTGCTCGTCTGCCACCTATATCATAAAAAAAATAATCATTAATAAGTGAAATGTGTGCATCAATATATCATTGAGTCTTTCCAGTCTTAAAGATGAAAAAGAGTGATATAACTGCTTCGGCCATAGGTTGACTGGTAGAGAATGCTGTAAAGCATTAAGTCCGCCAATTGTACTTTTTTTTTACTTTGTGCAATAAAGAATAAATAAATAAATATAACTCTTTTCGTCAAAAGAGTTATAATTCTTTTATCTTTTTAAAGAGTTATTCTGCGCGTCTTTATCAACAAATACAACAGAATACATCAGTATAGCACGGGCAAGTCCAAAGTCTACTTTTGGCTTCATGCCAGGTTTCGATCATCATTCATCTACACTAATGTGTTAGCTTTGAGCGATGGTAAAATCCCAATCCGTGGGGCAGGGGGGTTTACAGGTTGGCAGCACACTTGTGACTCCTATTTCTGCTGCTCTATCAAGAAATGAAACTCGTCGCCGGCGCATGTATTTCCTCCTTCCTACAATATGGATTCCTTCAAACGAAGCGTGAAGAAGCATCTCGCGGGCCAGTATGGCGGTGCCAACGGAAGTGATGTCTATTCGCTTCCGTTGTAATTGCAACTTGGGCTCTTCTCTTGCTCAGGCTGAGAAGAGACAATAGACTATATACTTTATTTTTTGTTATTATTTTATTATTCCAATTTTTGTTACTGCCTTTAATTATTTAATTAGGTGTGTAATTAAATAAATACAATGTCACTAAAAAAGAAAAAAGATGAGGTCATTTATAGCTTCGAAACTCTGTATCATCTACTCAAATCGATATGTTTTCAATTTAAATAGAATATTTAACCTCGAAATACTCATGCTATTTGAATAGACTCATTGTTCAGTGATTTCTAAACCTTTATACAGGGTGTATCGGTAAACATTTACAGCCCTTTAAGGTGACGGGTAGGGCACACTAGCGACGACATCGATTTTAATTTTTAGCTACTAAACCGGATGTATTTTAAACGATTTCGGGTTACAATACCTGGGCAATCACTTATACTATTTATTAAATAACCATGCACAAATGTTGGGTCCAACGCGTACGAGAAAAATTGATTCACGCCAAAAGCGGCCACTTTTGGCGTGAATAAATTTTTCTCTTTTTTTTTATGCTAGAGGCGGACAAACGAGCAAGCGAGTCACCTGATGGAAAGTAATCATCGCCGCCCATGAACATCTGCGAAATCAGAGAGATCGCTAATGTGTTGCCGGCCTTTTTTTTTAAAAAGAGTACGCTCTTCTCTTGAAGATCCCTAAGTCGTAGCCGTCCGGAAATACTCCTGCAGCCAAACCGTTCCACAGAACAAGAACAGAGTTCTCGTACAAAAACAGACCCAATATTTGTGCATGGTTATTTAATAAATAATATAAGTGTTTGCCTAGAGGTTGTAACCCCAAAATTACTTAAATAAAAATCGATTAGCGTCGCTAGTGTGCCCTACCCGTCACCTTAACGACGTGGCTGCTACTATTCTGAACATATTTTTCTCTATGACTTTTGGAAATTCGCCATAGGTATAATTTTAGCTTTCACTTTCCGAATCCTGGATCACGGTCTAAGTGAAAGATCTACCTAAATTTTTGAACTTTTAAAATGTTTTTTTTTTCATAGTGACAGAGGATATTTGCTACATCAGCCCATTTAAGTCCCCACTGCTGGGGCACGGGCCTCCCTCAATCACATGAGGGGTAATTGCCATACTCACCACGCTTGGCAGACGGGTTGGCGAGGGTTTTGATATAAATGCAGAGTTTTCCTTCTCTGGGTGCCGATGATCATGCCAGCAGCTTTACCTTAGTCGCCTTTTACGACACCTCGGTAAGAGTGAGGGTGGCCTATTCTACTCTGCCGGGCACCACACGGCCAATCTGCTATCCTCAGCCTGATGGTTAGCAAGAGAAGAGCCCACGTTGCAATTACAACGGAAGCGATGTCAAGGCTTCACCTCCGTTGGCACCGCCATACTGGCCCGCGAGATGCTTCTTCATGCTTCGTTTGATGGAATCCATATTGTAGGAAGGAGGAAATACATGCGCCGGCAACGAGTTCCTTTTCTTGATGTTTGTCGAGGGTTTTTAAATTTTTAATTTATTACTTCTTTTTTATTGTTTCAGGACGAGTGAGCCGCAGTCGGGGCTGGTGAGGAGTGTCAGCAATGCCTCAGCCCTGACTTCCCTGTGCGCTGACCTCTCACCTTCCGACTCACATTTCTTTGAGGTGAATAGGGTATTAGACTAAGCTCGAGATTTTACAAAATATAAATATTTTATCAAAATATAGGTAAATATGGCCGTGTGGTCCCCGGCTGAGTAGAATAGGTCACCCTCACTCTTACCGAGGTGTCGTAAAAGGCGACTAAGGTAAAGCTGCTAGCATGATCATTAGCACCCAGAGAAGGAAAACTCTGCATTTATATCAAAACCCTCGCCAACCCGTCTGCCAAGCGTGGTGAGTATGGCAATTACCCCTCATGTGATTGAGGGAGGCCCGTGCCCCAGCAGTGGGGACTCAAATGGGCTGATGATGATGATAGGTAAATATGTGCCAATAGCAAAAATTCTCAATTAAAAATATAACGTCTAGCCGGTTTTATGGTCATTCAAAGATTCATGGGCAAGTCCATTTTAAAAGTATGAAATTATTAATAATAATTATACCATTGAATAACCCATACAATTTGCACCAACTATTATAATAGAACCATTGACATAACGAAACATTTGATATAGCTACCATACAAAAATCAAATGAAATGCATACAAAATACTTGGGTGTGTATTTGTATGGAGCGTTTTGGGTTTGCCCAAAATAATGTGATTGTAAAGTTGTGATATCTCAGGTAGTTTCAATGAGAATCAAGTAATTCTTTCAACGATGTTACTATCATTGAGATGTCTTTTGATTTAAAAAAAAAGTCTTATACCGTATTTAATATCCTTTACAAGTTCTAAAGAAACTGACCGAATAGTGTCAGCATTGATATTATAATAGAGTCAGTAAGAGGTAAGTTCGTATCAAAGATCAGTCAATGAGTGACTCTTGCGCATAGACTTGCACCCTAAACAGACTGTGTCTTTAATAGAAAGCCATATTGAAAAAAAAACGGCTTCAAGCGATATCTTTTAAATGATAAGGATTCTTGGTCATGTTAATTGATTAATCTTTTGAGTTGTTATTCATAGTAGTCTATTAACTTTCATAATTGTATTTTTTTTTCTCTTCTCAGTTGAAACTCTGTAACATCATCAGTATTTGAAAAGAGTAACTACTAAGTTTCTTGCTGGTGTCTTCTCAGTAGAAATCGACATTCCGAACCAGCGGTACATAATATGTACTATTTTGACATTCATAAGTGTTCTGTGTGGACCTAAATTGAATAAAGATTTTTTTATCTTTATCTTGTCCTTTCTCTACATCACCCGTATAGAGATGCATTAAAGCTGCGTTGGGGTCGGTTGGATCTCTTTCACACTCTGTGGCGTGTTTTTCCGCAAATTATACCGTTTAAGGTGACGGGTAGGGCACACTAGCTACACCAATCGATTTATAAATTTTAGCTACCGGATCTATTTTAAACAATTTCGGGGTAACAGCCTCTAGGTAAACACTTATGCTATTTATTAAAATAATCATGCACAAATATTGGGTCCGTTTTTGTACGCGAAAAATTTATTACCGCCAAAAGAGGCCACTTTTAGCGTGAATCAATTTTTCGCGTACAAATGTTGGGTCCGCATTTGTTGCATGGTTACTTAATAAATAGTATACATTTTTGCCGAGAGGTTGTAACCCCGAAATTGTTTAAAATAGATCCGGTAGCTAAAATTTATAAATCGATTGGTGTAGCTAGTGTGCCCTACCCGTCACCTTAAACGGTATAATTTGCGGAAAAACACGCCACAGAGTGTGAAAGAGATCCAACCGACCCCAACGCAGCTTTAATGCATCTCTATACGGGTGATGTAGAGAAAAGGACAAGATAAAGATAAAAAAATCTTTATTCAATTTAGGTCCCACACAGAACACTTATGAATGTCAAAATAGTACATATTATGTACCGCTGGTTCGGAATGTCGATTTCTACTGAGAAGACACCAGCAAGAAACTTAGTAGTTACTCTTTTCAAATACTGATGATGTTACAGAGTTTCAACTGAGAAGAGAAAAAAAATACAATTATGAAAGTTAATAGACTACTATGAATAACAACTCAAAAGATTAATCAATTAACATGACCAAGAATCCTTATCATTTAAAAGATATCGCTTGAAGCCGTTTTTTTTCAATATGGCTTTCTATTAAAGACACAGTCTGTTTAGGGTGCAAGTCTATGCGCAAGAGTCACTCATTGACTGATCTTTGATACGAACTTACCTCTTACTGACTCTATTATAATATCAATGCTGACACTATTCGGTCAGTTTCTTTAGAACTTGTAAAGGATATTAAATACGGTATAAGACTTTTTTTTTAAATCAAAAGACATCTCAATGATAGTAACATCGTTGAAAGAATTACTTGATTCTCATTGAAACTACCTGAGATATCACAACTTTACAATCACATTATTTTGGGCAAACCCAAAACGCTCCATACAAATACACACCCAAGTATTTTGTATGCATTTCATTTGATTTTTGTATGGTAGCTATATCAAATGTTTCGTTTATGTCAATGGTTCTATTATAATAGTTGGTGCAAATTGTATGGGTTATTCAATGGTATAATTATTATTAATAATTTCATACTTTTAAAATGTACTTGCCCATGAATCTTTGAATGACCATAAAACCGGCTAGACGTTATATTTTTAATTGAGAATTTTTGCTATTGGCACATATTTACCTATCATCATCATCAGCCCATTTGAGTCCCCACTGCTGGGGCACGGGCCTCCCTCAATCACATGAGGGGTAATTGCCATACTCACCACGCTTGGCAGACGGGTTGGCGAGGGTTTTGATATAAATGCAGAGTTTTCCTTCTCTGGGTGCTAATGATCATGCTAGCAGCTTTACCTTAGTCGCCTTTTACGACACCTCGGTAAGAGTGAGGGTGACCTATTCTACTCAGCCGGGGACCACCAGCTACACCAATCGATTTATAAATTTTAGCTACCGGATCTATTTTAAACAATTTCGGGGTTACAACCTCTCGGCAAAAATGTATACTATTTATTAAGTAACCATGCACAAATGCGGACCCAACATTTGTACGCGAAAAATTGATTCACGCTAAAAGTGGCCTCTTTTGGCGGTAATAAATTTTTCGCGTACAAAAACGGACCCAATATTTGTGCATGATTATTTAATAAATAGCATAAGTGTTTACCTAGAGGCTGTTACCCCGAAATTGTTTAAAATAGATCCGGTTTAGTAGCTATGCCGGGAACCCCAGATATATTTGGTAGGCCACCAGTCTGCCCGGAGGCAGCTGGTGGCCCGGAAGAAATGATGCACCCGGACTTATATACGTAACTGGTTTATTACTGATAATGCAAATGGCCGCCACCCACACTCTTACCGAGGTGTCGTAAAAGGCGACTAAGGTAAAGCTGCTGGCATGATCATCAGCACCCAGAGAAGGAAAACTCTGCATTCATATCAAAACCCTCGCCAACCCGCCTGCCAAGCGTGGTGAGTATGGCAATTATTGTCCCGCTTAATAATGCCTAAAATCTAAAACATGATAATGGCAGGAGTAATTCTCAGTCGAGGAGTAGATTGCCACAAATAAAATAAGAAGAAGAAATAGCTTACGTCATTATGCTGTTCTTTGCAGGTTTTATACATCGGGAAAGTTAGGATATCACAACGGAAAGTACCAGAGTCTTTAATAGACGATGCTCTCCACAAATTTGCTCAACATGATGCCGAGAAGATCAAAAACTTGCGGCGGCATAGTCTCCTGTCTTCCACTGGTGTAAGTTTTTTGTTCTATCATAATATTAATGACTAGTCAGAGATTTGATAAACTTTATTGCATAAAACAATGTTTAAACATCGAATGAGAGTCCCGGAACAAAACTCGTGCCAGCCCTTTTTAACGTTGCGTGTTGGAACGGGATGACATGCGCTTTAGTACGGTAATAACTTTAGATTGCGATTATAATGAGATGGTTAGTATTCAATGTCAGCAGTCTAATCGTAACCTCAGCCAAAAGACGCGTAAATGTGCTAAACATTCGAAATAATTTGGTGCATATTGGTCGAGTACAAAATTGCAAATAAGCAGACCTAGATAATTATCTAGGTCTGTTATCCAATTGGATAACAGACCTAGTAGTTATCCAATTGGATAGAGTAGTTATAATAATAGAGACCAAACATTTAATGAAAAAATCTTCAAATAGCTACATAAAATATTTAAAAGTATTAAACACTATTATTTTGTATTTCCAGACCTCAATCTATAGTAGCGACTCTACAGACAATCTTAATGAAAGCAAAACCGACAACAATAAAAAGACAGTTTTATCACCAAGCACAACCCCTCTAGAACCAGACAAATCCTGGAAAAGCATTGAAACAGTTAGCAAAAGTAAAGAAACCAACGAGATTGATAAAGAATTCGATATGTTCACTAAAGAAAGAGTTGAAATCAAAAAGACGGAAAACGTAACAATTAAAAATAATCTCATAAATACAGAAGCTCTACTAAATTCTCACAAGAACAATTTAGGAACCGTTGAAGAAGATGAAGAGAAACATGATTTAAATGCAAGTATATCTGAAACTGCGTCTTCTATCACACAATTTTGTCAGACGGTAATAAAAAAGACAGAGGATAACGATCTTAAAGGCAATGTAGTTAAAGAAGATCCTTTCGACGCGAAATCTAGTCAGAACAAAGTGGTAAAAGCAAAGGAAGTTTCTAAGATGAACTTTGAAGAAATCCAAATTAAGCAGAAGAATGTAAATGAGTTAAAAAGGAATAGCTTGCCGGAAAATAAACCTTTCCTCAGGGATAGAGCGGCGTCGATTGGGACTTTAAATTTAAAAACTCCTATTGCTCAACTTATTGGAGAACAAAACAGGACCATGCTATTTCAGGTGAGCATTTCATGTAAACTACAGACAATTTGTAGGATCCCTGGGCCACCACGGTCTGAATAAACGCCGGCCGGATCCCTCGCCACGCTATCCTGAATGATATCCTCCGCCGAACCTTCATATCAGTACGCACTCCAGCAGTCCTGGAACCTCTAGGCATATGTCGGAGCGATGGCAAAAAGCCCGATGGGATGAATGATCATCCCATAGAGTCAGGGCAAGGCATTGGTTTGCGATGAGTAGTGGGGCACACTACATTATTTTGTAAATATTTTTCATTTTCATTTCATCCATCTGTTGTTAATTAAATTCCTTTTTTTTGTTTATTTTAAGGATACTGTAAATAGGTACTTTATTTTTTTATAGCCTTAATATTATGACAATACCTATGTGTCAAATGACTGTTTCTTAAACGAAAAATACCACTCGGAATCAAAAACTCCTACGTGCCTATTTTATTTGATATGGTGACAGAACTGACAGACGAGCAGACATCTCACCTTATGGTAAGCGATTGATGCCGCCCCATAGACACATAACACCAATGTAGTCAAAAGTGTGCCACCAGTCTTTAAACTCGGATTGGACCTCCGATACTCCCACTTAGTATTTTTGTGAGGCTTTGCTATCACTCCGATTGAGTAGGCTCATTCGTGTCAAAGCGTGGTTATTCCAGGAGCAATAATATGACAAATATAAAAAGAATTCGATATGTTCACTTAAGAAAGAGTTGAAATTAAAGAGACGGAAAACGTCACAATTAAAAATAATCTCATAAATACAGAAGCTCTAAATTCTCACAAGAACAATTTAGGCACCGTTAAAGAAGATGAAGAGAAACACGATACTACTCCTAGTTTTTTTGTAATGTATTCACTTACACCGTTTTTCAGGTTGGACGCTCAGAATTACGCCTCATAAGCCCAGACAGAAAGCAGATCTTACTCCACCGAGAATTCAAGGATGTGGCCAGTTGTGTCCTCGGAAGGGTCCATAAGGAACACTTCGGATTCGTCTGCAGGGAAACCAATGACTCTTACGCATGCTACGTCTTCAAGTGCGAAAGCGACTCCGTAGCTCAAGAAGTCATCAATGGTAAGTGTAGGCTGTTACTGTATTGCTCTACATGTGGCCTATAACACCGCGCCGCGTCGCATACTGCGGGCGCCAGAATGCCCGAGTGCGCGTGCACCCGCGCTCTCAATGTGTGCGTGCGCCAAGCGACCTATTTGGACAGTTAGCTAACTGTACTGCTATTCTTAGAACAATCCTTTTTATTTTTTCTTTTTCAGCAATAAAGCAAGCATTCGTAGCACACGCAGAGCTTCTGAAGAAGTCCAGGGAGAAATCTCCAAATATGACCTGTGAACACTGCCCCATGCTGTGGTATCACAGACTATGCCATGACATAGAAGGTATGTAGTACTTAATACTAGATACAATATTTCCATTATCCAGAACCAGATGAAGAACTAATTAAAAAAAAACTATTATTACAGAACGAATTTTTAACTAAATTTTAAAATAACGGACAATCTCACATAAACAACCACTAGCTTTAAATCAAAACGCTGAATCTAATAATACGATACATGTCTAGAAAAATAGTAAATAGCCTAGTACATAGACTAACTGCAAATCGCACCGATCACCAATTCAACAACCTCACCGCACGGAGCCTCTCGAGCAAATGCCAGACCGCATGACGGCTGTCGTATTTATAGGCGTTGGTTGGTGACGTCATGAATTTACAGAAATCTACCACAGGTTCCGCCAACAGTATGTATTTACAGAAGAAAAGTACCGATTATATGAACATATTTGTAATTCCGCTGTTGGTTCTAATATCCGGAACAAAGTTTAGACATTA
>CM032492.1:7177253-7189622 GCA_019059595.1 Marasmia exigua
CTTGCAACTTTAGGGAATCTTTTTGTGTACCTTTGTGTACGAATATTTTATGTTAGTATATGCTTATTTTCTTAAGAAATATTCATTAGTTCTAATTTAAAACACGCCAAGATGATCCTTGTTGCACGTAGGAAAAGGACCCGCAATCACTACCCATAACTTAAACCAATAGTCCCAGGTCCAGAATAATATTTTAGCACAAAATAAGAGGACAACCCTAAACGGTCGGTAAACTTTCTGACCAAAATGGCGAGTGCGATACTGCTTTAGCGTATTATCTACTGGGGCGGGAGTCTCTACGCAAACATTCATGAAACCAAACCAGTAAAATCTACCGAAACAATAGCGAAACGCCTTCTTGTTTGCTTACAATGCTTTTGTTCCCCCCCCCCGTACCTAAAAGTGACAGTTAACAAAGAACACGAGGCCTCCTCGAGTCCACCAGCACGTGGACGGAGTGAAGGTGGAAAACAAGGTCCTCCCAGACTTCTACTACACTACAAAAAGGCAGGGCCAGCAGAGCCTGCAGGTCCGGCGCTTACAGCTTTCAGGCCCGACAAGGACTCGGCCTACTCCTGTAAGAAGCTACTTAAAAATACTCCGAATAAATTTGCCACCCGAGAGCACTTTTGAGATCACTACACTGTCGCATGCGATTTGTCACACTGTGTTACTGTGTTTGCGTGCGACTAGTCGCTTTCATTGTGTCGCATGCACAAGTTGCTACACTGTGTCACATGCGACTAGTCCGCTCTACTGTATTGCATGTGACTAGTCGATACAAAGTGTTCAACTTTCTAGTCGCTCTACTGTATTTGCATGTGACTAGTCGCTACAAAACTGTTGCACGCTTCTAGTCGCTCTACTTATTGCATGTGACTAGTCGGCTACAACGGTTTATACACGTTTAGTCGCTACCCCATGTCGCATGTGACGCGATTAGTCAATACAACCGTCCCTGTCTATGCGCAGACTCACACTGTATCACATGTGGCTCGTCGTTTCAACTGTGTAGGATGCGAACAATGTCGCAAACAGTATCTCGCATGTGATTTGTCACTACACTGTCGCCGTATGTTCGCATGCCGACTTATTCGTACACAATGTCGCATGCGACAAGAGCTATACTGCCTTATGCGACTAGTGGCTCCAACTGTCTAAGCGACCTAGTTTGCTACATGTCCCGGGAGCACATGCAACTAGTCGCTACACTTGTGTCGCATGTGACTAGTCGCTAGCCCCGTGTTGCTTGCGACTAGTCGCTACACACTGTCGCATGGTTGTCTGTGGTTCCATGTGACGCGACTAGTCCAATACAAAAAACCGTCGCCTATCTTTGCGACTAGTCCGCGGCATCTATTTCAACCGACGGGGTGAAGGTGAGAAGTCCTCCCAAAATTTCTACTACTACAAGCTCCAGGACCAGCATAGCTTGCGTCCGGCGCTTACAGCTTCAGGCCCGACAAGGACCGGCCTACTCCTGTAATGTACTTATATGTGTGGAGACATGATTCGGACCACGCCCGTCTGGAGAACCTATTTTTGATTTACTTGTATACTTAGCATTGTACGAGCGCACATTTCTAGTCGCTTTCCGCATTTTTTTTCTCGCGAAATTTTCTTCGCATTTTATGAATCATTCGTCTGCAACGAGTGACCCCACACCCCCAATCGTTGGTCGAGTGACTTCAAGCGCGCGTTAGAAGCCACGTCAAAATAGTTGTCTTTTTTTTTTTTTAATTACTATATTGTTGTAACGTCAGAGACGCAGTCAACTCTGCAAATGTCCCAGTGGTAGAGACACAATTCAGTATGTTATTGACATTGACCGGTGATTTTGAGTAGATTTCTTTTTAATTAATTGAGTTTTCTTTTTAGGAATCACACCTATAACAAACAAAAACGTACCATAGCATAGACCAACCAGGTATTAAATGGACATATTTGTCAATACAACAAGCCCTAAACACAAATATTATAAAATTTTCGTGTAAAAAAATAACTTTTGATTTTGACAAGGTGACATTCGGCAGTTTTTGTGACAAAAAAAAGCAAAGATTTTTTCATATTCATAACCAATAATCTATGGTTTTTGCGTTCCTTTTTGCATGCGGAATTTACCGGGTTTTTATAAAATTCTGCATAAAGGGTTAAAAATGTCAACATCGAAATCGAATGATTCAAAAATAAGGAAAATCAGGCTTCTGCGACTTAGAGGCGAATGTGACTTACGTCGCATGCGATTGACGCTAGTCATACGAGTGAATCAAAAATAGAGCTCCTGGGGTGGTACATGTTTTATACCAAATACCTATATATTGTTTTAATCGCTAAAAATAAAAATCGATTGCGTCGCTAGTGTACCCTACCCGTCACCTTAAGCCCATTTTTTAACTTTGTCAGACTAACAAAACATTAATTTATTTTCTAGGTGACAGAACTCGTTTTCCTACCAGGCCATCCCGAGGGTCTCAGGTCCCAGGAGATCAGACAGCAGAGAAAGCGTTTCGCGACTGGGTGGACGCGATCATACGCCTCCATCGGGGCGAGGAGTTCCTCGAGCTGGAGTGGATCATCGGCCCAATTCCTATAGGGTATTGCGCTTCATCTATAGTGTTGTCCAGTATCGATAGTCTATCAATGGACTATCGATAGTAAAAGTAAAATCAATAGTATCGATAGTCGATCGATAGTATTTTTGGTTGTCAATAGTATTGATACTATCGATAGTATAATTACATCAATACTATTGATAACGCTAATACTATTGATACTATCGATTTTTTAATGTCTATACTATCGATAGTATCGGACACATTTAATCAAGCAGCAATACTATCGAAACACAGCTGACTATCGATAGTTTTTGATTAATTCTGTTACTAAACACAATACTATTGATACCAACGATAGTATCAGGCATTAAACAATCGATAGTATCGATAATATTAGCATTATCAATAGTATTTATCAAAATTTACTATCGATAGTGACGACCCGATTGGAACAGTGGTAGTGAACGCTACCTCTGATACAAGGGTTGCGGGTTCGATCCCCGCACAGTACAAACATTTGTGTGCATGAACATGTTTGTTTGTACTGGACTGGGTGTTTGCTATGTATTATAAGTATGCATTTACAAAAGAAAAGTATTATATGTATACATTTGTAATCCCACTGGTGATTCTGATATCCGTAACACAGGTGCTTGAGCTACCTATCTCGGAGTCAGATCAATGTATGTGATGTTGTGAAATATTTATTTATTTATAGTATCGATCGTTTTTGCAAATAATAATAATGCAATCCTTCATACAAGCGGCAGCTTAGCAGGCTATCAGGATGAGGATGGCAGACTCAATGGGTCATCGTCATCGTCAGCCCATTTAAGTCCCCACTGCTGGGGCACGGTCCTCTCTCAGTCACATGAGGGGTAATTGCCATACTCACCACGCTTGGCAGACGGGTTGGCGAGGGTTTTGATATAAATGCAGAGTTTTCCTTTTCTGGGTACTGATGATCATTCCAGCAGCTTTACCTTAGTCGCCTTTTACGACACCTCGGTAAGAGTGAGGGTGGCCTATTCTACTCTGCCGGGAACCACACGGCATTGGACTCAATGGGTACTTTGTTAGTTCTTTTGTGCCTGTCAACCTCATATTTGGATTTCACGGCCGCTTACCATCAGGCGGAGTGAGGTCATCCTGATTGGCCTTTCTATATAAAAAAACACTGATTCATACTATCTATCTTTGACGACCCGTTTGGAACAGTGGTAGTGAATACTGCCTTTAGTACAAGGGTTGCGGGTTCGATCCCCGCACAGTACAAACATTTGTGTGCATGAACATGTCTGTTTGTATTGGTCTGGGTGTTTTCTATGTATTATAACTTTATAACTGTGATATATTTTGACCGTGGCAGAGCCACGCTTCGGCAGGAATGGGCCGGCTCGACCAAAGTGATACCAAGACCAGCGTGAAGCAGCACTGTGCTGTGTTTCGCTGCGTGAGTGAGGGTACTGGAGGCTCAATACGGGGGATGAGGGGCTTAATGGTTGGCAGCGCACTTGTGACTTCACTGGTGTCGATAGATTTGCAAAATCTAGAAGTGCATGCTCGGATTCGAACCTAGACTCCTCGCATGAAGGACGAGTTCTTATCCACTGGACTACCATCGCTCATTGGAAGAACCCATGACTGTAACTCAAATTGGTGTTCTTAAGTAAATCACACACTTAAAAATTTCATTTCGTGTTCAGGCAGGACTCGAACCCACACTTTCCTTAAATTTGTGTAGCTGAATAAAATTAATTTTCCAGCGCGGATATGGGCAAAGAAGTGGTGAGTGTGTTTACCACCAATATCACCAACAGCGGCGAGTTCTTCACCGACTCCAACGGCAGACAGATGATGAAGAGATCCTGCTGGAATGATAGCCAGAGTAAGTGATATACCTCTGATACCTGATGATGATGAAGAAGAAGACCCTAAAAAACCTCTATGGTGTCGGTGCTAAGGCTTTGCGCCGAAACGCGAAACAGTCTGATTAACATTCAAACCAATTTAGAAATCTTTTCTGGATTATGTAGGATCTGTGTATGCTGGCTAACTTTATCTAGTAGTCGTTATAAAAAAATATATCTAATTAGAGACTAGGTGAATACTTGAATTAACTGGCGCATTTTTAATTTTTATACCCACCTCACCAGTTACATGAATATTTCTAAACCTTACTATGGCTTTTGACTATTTCGATATTACCTAAATAACCGCCCATACTAGATTAAAATATGACACAAATCTTTAACAAGCTATTTTATTTCAGTTTTTGGTAACAAGTGATGAATAATATAGAGTCAAAACAAAACTGTATCGCTAATTAAATCGGTTTAAAAGAGGTATTCGCCAAGGAACTGTATTGGGACCTATTCTTTTCTTACCATTTTTGTTAAGGCAACATACTATTGGTGATGATTTTGATACTTTCAGGTCAACAAACAAAAAAACCAGTTGCAGCGTGCTACTATCCAGTGAATTCTAGAATTTGTATACATTCCCTAAACACCAGTGTGGAGATGTGCGTCCTGACTGACAGGACTCAAGGAGGCACGTCTTATAATGATGGGGAGATCGAGTTGATGGTTTGTACAAAGTTTCATTCTATTTTATTTATTTACTTGCATTGAAATTAAATTTAGTATTCATAATAAAAAAAATATTTGGATTTAAAAATGTTGGTCAGCAAATAAATAACAGTAATTAATTTAGCTATAAATTAATGCACCCGTAAGATCAAGGTAAATATATACTATAAAGCGGTCTTATCACTTGTAGCGATGTCTTCCAGACAAACTTAAATAAAAAAAACCTTCTAAAATAAAAACAATTAAAGTAACTAAAAAACTAAACATAAGCTACGCTATTCTAAAATAGTAAAAATAATAAATCTTTAACTAGTACAATAATATGGTTTATGGATACCTTTATTTTCACCGGTAACAAAACATGTAATCTTAGTTTAAAGATGAAATATATAAAAAACTGTATGTTTCCCTAAATAAAATAAATAAAAATAATCAACCTTGTACCTACCTAGTACACTATCAATTATCAGTTGTAATAAGTGCCCTTGCCCTGCACTGGAGCAATATAGAGGCTGATACGTACTTATCTTGTATCTGAGAAATTATGATTCTTAACAGGCCTGCAGGTGAAACGATGAAATATTTATCTTAACAGGTCCATAGAAGGCTGCTAACTGACGATGGGTTTGGTCTAGAAGAAGCCCTAAATGAAGAAGCCAATGCGGTTGGACTTATCGTAAAAGGCAAACACAGAATACTGTTCGGAAATTTCAGACAAGAAAGTAAGTTATCTTTTAGCTATGTAAGGATGAATTAAATATAATAGATAGGGTCGGTAAGGAAGAGCGATGGTAGCTCAGTGGTACAGAACGCGCCTTCCATATGGGGGTAAGAGTTCGAACCCGAGCATGCACTTCTGGATTTTTCTAATCTATGCTCGTAAAAATACCATTAACTCGGCGGTGAGGGAAACATCGTGAGCAAACCTGCATGTTTCACATAGTTTCTGAAATGTGTAACAGTAAAAATCATATTATTCAGTTTATCTGTATGTATGGTCTGGATTCCCGTGTCTTTTACACGGGAATCAGTTGGTCTGGTTCTTGTGTCTTTTACACGGGAATCAGTTGCGAAGGTCAAACGGCAGTCGCTTCATTGTAATTACCAGACGCCCCAAACCTAGAATCATGATCCTAGCTTACCCCGGGCTCCGGAGCGGCAGCTATGGACTACTTATGATTAGAGTTTAGAAGGTCGGCATAACAGATACCTGCCGTTGCGGGTCAACGAGTAAACATCCATACTAGTTGTCTCCGTGCAAAATAATTCGTAACAGTGTCTAAAGTTGTTTTTGAGAGCGGTATTTATAGTATCTGCTTAGCTGAAAAAGCGAAGTTTTTGGTGATGTAATTCTATTTCTATTCTGACGAGTAGTTTCTGAATAATAAGCAAAAATATTTTAAAAATTTTGCTTAACCGTTCCTAAAACTGACACACAACTCGCCGAGTCCTCGCTGCGGTGCGTCACGCTGCCCGGCCGCCGCCGCTAGTCGCTAGCGCTATTGCTGCCGTTTCCTGCGCGCCGGTCCGCCCAGCGTGACCATGACGCCGAGGAAGACTTCCTGTACGGGCTGCCGCGAGATTGTCAGCGAAGATGGTCCCTTTATGAAATGCGCCAAATGTAAGCGAATTTATGATATCTTTTGTGCTAACATTACTGCGGACTTGTTTGGTACTCTTACTGTTGATTTCAAAAGATCCTGGATATGTGTGGAATGTCGCTGCACGTTACCCAAAGGCGATAATACTCATACTCCTGTTCGCCAACACCACGTTCGCGATGAAACTCTTATGAATATCTCTATGCATAGTCCTGACAATGTGACTTTAAGGACTGGAGCCCGGAAGGCGAATTGTGAGAGTACCGTTCAGAAGAAAGAAACTTTGATAGACATAAAAGATTCTATTTTGAAGGAGCTTAAAAAATTACAAATTGACTTTGAAAAACAATTGACCAGCAAAATAAATAGCTTGATCGTTGATCAGTTTCTTGCATTTAAGTCTGAGTTTTTGGGCAAGATAGGTTTGATGACGGCTAAAATACTAGATTTAGAGAATCTGTATAAATCGAATGCAGAGAAGGTAACTAAATCTGCTCCTACCTGCGAAAACAAAGCCATCCCGCCTTTAGAAAATAAGGCTCCAAAGCGCAAATCTCCAAGAAACAAGACGACCACTGAAGCTAAAGGAGAACGAGGAACAAAGGAACCTACGTCTGCTTCTACTTCGGCCTCTAAGTCAATCTCACGGGAATCCCTGGGACAAGAGCTAACTTCGCAAAACCTAACCTCCGATGACACGAATAAGGGGGAATGGGTGGAGGTAAAGCGAAAACGCCCGCGGGCTTCTCTCCCTGGAGTACTTAGAGGTACTGCGGCGCCTGGGGCGACGCAGCTACAGGCGTCGGAGCGATGGAGTTACCTACACCTATTCTACGTCCAGGAAGGAACCACGCCGGAACAAGTCCGTAAACATCTTGAGTCCATATGTGGAAGCGACGTATGCACGGTAGAGGAGTTAAAATCTCGTGGTCGCTACGCGTCTTTTAAACTAGGAGTCCTAGCGAAGAACGCAGGTAATGTCATGTCGTCTGAAAACTGGGCTGAAAATATATGTGTAAAGCCTTGGCGGCAGAATTTTCGCGCTAGAACAAAAACCACGCAAATGTAGACTACGTCCCTTCAAAATCAGTGCGTACTACCAAAATGTCCGTGGCTTACGATCCAAAACTCACACATTTAATAATAATGTTTTGCAAAGCACCTACGACATTATAGCGTTGACAGAGACGTTTCTCAACAGTTCCGTGTCTGATGGTGAGCTCTTCCCTGCAGGATACCACGTGGTGCGTAAAGACAGAGTAGGAGACGTAGGGTGGGGAGGAGTGTTGCTTGCAGTGCGTGACCATTTAAGTGTTCGCGTAGTGGAAGATAATAGTGGGCTAACGGCCGACAAGGAATTAGTATG
This sequence comes from Marasmia exigua, assembly GCA_019059595.1. NCBI lineage: Eukaryota > Metazoa > Arthropoda > Insecta > Lepidoptera > Crambidae > Marasmia > Marasmia exigua. The sequence goes on from CM032492.1 coordinate 7,185,367, forward strand.
TGCTATTGTGTGCTATAAGCGAGTGAAAATATTATGTTGCGTTGTGTATTTACCACCAAATTATAATGAAGAACAATATCTTAATGTACTGAGTAGTTTAGAAGATGTGATAAATTGTCACTCAGATATGTATATTTTAATATTTGGTGACTTCAATTTAAACTCTGTTAGCACTAACGAAAAAAACTCATTTTGACTTTTTCTGTGCCTTTTGCTCGCTTTACCAACATAATAATATTGTTAATGACCATAGTGGTATATTAGACCTCGTGCTGAGCAATATTGGACCCGACCGGTTGACGGTGTCTCTCGGTGTCGATCCCCTGGTGCATATTGATAGGTATCACCCAGCACTTGATATTATGATTAAGATTCCAACTCCTTACACATCCAATAAATATACTGTATCACATCAGCCTACGACTCGTATAGGAGCTAGTCCTGATTGGAACTGGCGTAAGGCAGACTTCCAAGGGTTGTACGCAGCGCTGATGGACTTGGATTGGTACGACCTAATAAAGGAGACTGACGTTGATGTGGCCGTAGAGCTGTTTTATCACACACTTTATAAATGTATAGGGAATTTTGTACCCGTCAAAAAGTTTCCCAGGCATAATCAGAAGTATGTGTACCCCAAATGGTATACTGCTGAAATAATCAATAATATTAAATTCAAGCACTTTCATCATAAACGTTATAAGCAGTTCGCTTTAGAATTTAATAAAGAAATGTTTATCTATTATAGAGAAAAGGTTAAGAAATTAATTGACAACGCATATCGGCATCATATGAAATCAGTACAGAGTGACATAATTGACAACCCAGCAAAGTTCTGGCAATACATAAAAGACAGAAAAAAGGATAGGAAGCCCGTAGACACATACACCTACAATGATACTGAAGTCAAAGGTCAGGCCGCAGTGGATGCGTTTGCCGAATATTTTGCTTCAGTATTTCACAAGGATATACCTAAACTTGACTACATAGAGGCGTCGCGGGCCGCTTATGGTTGTCTAGATGCAACTTGTATCTCCATTCCGACAGTCGGGGAGCCAGATTTGAAGCGAGTAGTAAGACGCCTTAAACTACGATCATCAAGTGGTCCCGACGGCATTCCTGTGTTCTTGGCTCACGATTGCTTATCAGCTCTAACTATGCCTTTGCTTTTTATTTTTAATCTCTGTCTGTCTCAGTCAAGATATCCAAAAAATTGGAAAACATCCAGAGTTACCCCAGTACCTAAAGTTGGTGGAGGAGCAGATGTTTCGTCCTTTAGGCCGATTGCGGTATTGTCAGTCTTTGCCAAAATCTTCGAAGCAATTCTCACTGAAAACCTCAATAACCAGATCGGTCATCTACTTCACAGCAGCCAGCATGGATTTCGCCAAGGTCGTTCCACCACCACAAATCTAGTAGCTCATGTAAACTACGTTTACTTACAGATGGATTGTGGAAAGCAGGTAGATGCAGCTTATTTTGATTTTAAGAAGGCCTTCGATCTAGTCGATAACGATAGACTTCTACAGAAATTAGCCATAATAGGTTTATCACCCAAATTGCTGCAACTTTTTGCATGCTATTTAAAAGACCGCTCTCAATATGTCCACCTCAATGGATATTATTCCAAAGACTATTTCACAAGATCCGGGGTGAGTCAAGGTAGCACGTTAGGACCTACTTTATTTTTGATTTTTGTAAATGACTTACCCAGAATGATCTCATCTTCTGAATGTCTGTTATATGCTGATGATCTGAAGTTATGCATGGGCGTCAAAACCCAAGCTGATGCAATAAAACTCCAGCGGGATATAGACACTGTGTCTCAATGGAGTCATGATAATCATCTTCCTTTAAATGATATTAAATGCAAAGTTATGACTTTTACTCGTAAACTGAGACCAGTAAACTACAATTATTATTTATCGGACGTTCCTCTGGAAAAAGTATTTGACATAAAAGATCTAGGTATAAAGTTAGATAGTAAATTAGATTTTCATGAGCATATATTAAGTGTATGTAAATCTGCTCATAGGATGCTGGGTTTTGTTATTCGCACGGCGTCACAATTTGACAATGCACTAGTTGCAAAAGTTTTATTCTTTGCATATGTTCGCAGCAAGCTGGAGTATGGATCAGTAGTTTGGGATCCATATGAAGAAAAATATGTGCTGATGTTGGAGAAGATACAAAGGAAATTTTCTCGATGGCTTTACAAAAAGCTGTACGGATATTATCCTTACTTATATCCGTCGCTATTCGTCTCGGGGATGATTGGAGTCGATACTCTAAAGTACAGGAGAGCTGTGCTACTTGTAGTACACTACCTGTCGATATTGCATCGGCGGATCGATGATCCGGACACACTCGCGAGTTTCCGTCTTTTAGTTCCTACGGTCTCGTGGGACTCCGCGGGGCTAGTGCCGCCGCGACGCCGGCCGCGCCTGCTGGCCCCGCCTACTGCGCGCACGCAGCGCGGGGCTCACGCGCCTACTACCCGCGCTCTGCGACTTATCGGTGACATACTTGCTCGGCACGATGAAATAGACCTATTTGCAGACAGTTTTGTTCAAATCTGCTACAAGTACCGTAGTTTTTTGACATAATAAACATATTTAATACTATTGACATTATATAAAAAAAATCTAAATTAATTATATTTTATTTATTTGATTTTATTGTTCTATTGTGTATTTTAATTTGCTTCTTTTGACTCAGATACTGACAATTTGGGCTATTTGTATTGATATTATCTGTCGCGCTTATTTTTATTTTATTTTTTTTTAGTTGTAATTAATTTGACAAGGATTGTATTCTTCTGCTTTTTTATTGTAAATTATCCGTGAGTGTAATGTAATAATGTATCCTAACCTTATACTGCGTTTTGGATTAATTTCTGTTAGCATGTAAGGTGTCTGAATAATAAATAAATAAATAAATAAATAAATAAATAAACAGTAAAGTTAATTTAAAATACATTCCTAGACGTTTCGGAAGATTATCCGCAAATAGAAATGAGTACTTTATTTCCTTAATACAATGATTTATTAGTGCATTTCTTTATACTGTCCCTAAACATAACATGAAGTAAACAGCACTGCTGTAAGTAAAACCGTTGTAGTAAAGGTAAGAAACAGTCTGGAAAGCTTTTTATGCGTTTAATATCTAGATGATCCTCTCTCCTCGCGGACTCGATACCGTACGGACGTGTGGCTGTCTTAAAATTTAAATATTATAAATAATATTATATGTGTGGGGCTGCGCCCTTGGAGACTTCGCCCTGTGCTGTTCATCGGAGGAGGCTGCGCCTCGCGGTTCGTGGGCGCTGCGGCTTCCCTGTGTGCCGGTGGGTGAGCGACGTTTCTTTTTGTGATTCTCGCCGGATTCGATCCGGGGACCTCCTGCGTGCCGACCGACGCCTTGGGCGCTGCGCCAAGCGGATAGTGAGCGACGGCGACGAATTTCACAGCTACTAGCGGTCACTCGACGACTGACGCGTACGTAACCGGAAGATTGCATCTCAAACTCCACAGGCGTTTCCTATACTTTGCATACTTAACTAAATATGCCGAAAACAGCCCACTCACCGAAGAAAAACACCAACCAAAATGTAAATCTACAACAACACGGGTCTGAGACTGACTTAACAACCGTAGATCTTGGTAGTCTCGATAGAGAAGCCTTATTAAATATAACAAAAAGACTAAAACGCAAAGCTGCTGAAGCACCACGCTCCTCGAATTACTTTGAGAGTAAAATTGACGACCTCCACGCATCTCAGGAAAGTAGGTTTGACATACTCTCAAATGCCTTAACTACACTAATAGACCAAAATAGAGATATAAAAAGTTCCTTAGAATCTATGTCAACAAAGTACGATAGTCTCTTATCTAAAGTCGAAATATTGGACAAAGAAAATCACCACTACCGTACAAAGATCCACTCACTAGAAGCTCAATTAGAGTCGCTTGAACGGCAAGCAAGATCTACGTCGGTGGTTATAAGAAACATACCAAAAAGCGACCAAGAATCCAAACAAGACCTAAAAACAACCGTAAATAAAATTATATCGGTCGTTGGATCTTCGTCCCCGGTGGAAGATCTCGAGATACGGGACATCTACCGTAATAAATCATCGGCGATTGTAGTGGACTTCACAACTACAGGACGTAAGTCGAACCTCATCTCTAAATTGATAGCATACAATAAGTCAAAGAGGAGTGAAAAAAAGTCCCAACTCAACTCTGTCGACTTGAACT